>OY292396.1:8364372-8564393 GCA_958496205.1 Idaea biselata
TTCAAACCAATTTTCGTTGGAAGTTTGCATAGTAATGTACATCATATATAATTTTTACTTTTATCATTCCATTATTTTAGAAAGTACAGGGGGGGGGGGACACACATTTTACCACTTTGGGAACGTCTCTCGCGCAAACTATTCAGTTTAGAAAAAAATGATATTAAAAACCTCATTATCATTTTTGAAGACCTATCCATAGATAGGTCTTATAGGTTTGATGAAAAAAAAAATGCGTTTCAGTTCTAAGTATGGGGAACCCCAAAAATTTGGTACTTTTTTCTATTTTTGTGTGAAAATCTAAATGCGGTTCACCGAATACATCTACTTACCAAGTTTCAACAGTATAGCTCTTATAGTTTCGGAAAAAAGTGGCTGAGACATACGGACGGACGGACAGACAGATGGACGGACAGACAGACGAACAGACGATCGGCTTTAATCTATGTTGTTCATTACATTTACAAACGTTACACCATACGTGACCGAACGGTGTGAGTATACTGTGTGACATAGTTGTAGGTAAATACGCATGCCACGCAAACTATTAGGGTTGCAATTTTTCGGAGATTTTTTCTTGAAAGTATACGCTTTTTCTAGAAAAATACGCACCTAAAATGAATAAAACATGTACGAATATTGAATAGCGACGCAATCACTAACAACATTGGTGTCAATTGTGAATCCTATTTTGCCACAATACCAGCGTCATCGGATTTGTTCAGTTATCAAGATCTTCCGACCCAGACGACACCGGCTCTTGTCATATTGATATTATATTGTGAACCGCGATATTTCGTCACAAGGGAGATGTCTTATTATTCAACGAGTGGGAACGTCTCTGTTTTGGTTTACTGAATTAACTCTCGGGAACACCCCGAAGGGATCCTTCCTTACCCTATAAAGGGACACGCAGATTACTAGTATTAATAAAACATATTCGTTAATTGCGAATTGTAATTATTTTAGTGTGAGGGTTACTGTTGATGGATTTATAAAGCATGACATTTGTGTTTGATGTCTAATTAGCTTTAAAGTTATTTAGCTCGGTAATTCTATGTTTTCAATGTATGGGGAAATCAAACAAATTTTTAAAGTTTTGAAACTTTGGTGACATATTATACCTTTGGATGTGGACTTTAAGATCCACCACTCTTACACCCCCCTAACCGTCAAGTTTGTCCAAGGTAACAGTTTTTTCACTTTTTTGGGAAAACTATAATAGATATGAAAGAAGTGTCAAAAGAAAAAATGATCCTCATTAAATTCTGAACATTTTTTTTTTAATTTATTTATTCCAAAGAATCAACAGCACTTAATATTAGTTTAAAATAACTCTTAGAAAAAACAGACTGCCAATAATAGATTCCTACTTTGTAAAAACTAGAGAAGGGTATTTGAACCCGAAACCCGTCGGGCTTCGGATAGTACCTACCCCCGAAAACAATAACAAAATCTCTTTGAATCAATTCCCATAGAAACTTTCATCCCCAATAGAATACTCCTAGGGGTTGAATTTTGGAAAAAAAAAATTGAGATTCACTTACTACCCCATATCAATATCTATGTCAAATTTCAAGTTTCTAGGTAAAGCCGTTACGAAGTTGCATACAAACGTTTTTTCCCATTTTTACCCCCTTAGGGGTGGAATTCATAAAAATCCGTTCTTAGTGCTCACTTTCAACTCTTAAAGAACCCATGTTCCAAATTTCAAGTTTATACACCTAGCCGTTTAGCCTGTACGTTGTCCATCATTCAGTCAGTCAGTCAGTGAGTTACACTTGCGTTTTATTAAGTATTTATTAAGTATGATGATGTCTATGCAACTTTTGCCTATGCATTTTTGTTTGACCCTCAACTGCACAATTTATGAAGATGATACTTCATTTTTTTCAGGGTCTTATTCGCGTATTGTGTTAAATTCTTTTACACCCGACCAGACGTATTTGAATGATTACTTTGGCTAAGTGATTTTTAACGTCAACGAAAATGTGACAGACACATTACTTAGACAAGTAATTACTTAGAATTGACTATAAATACGAGTGTTAAAGTCTCCTCGCGATCAAGTCTATTGTAATATAGTGGAAACGCCGAGGTCATTCATTCATTTAAAAAACTACGGAAAAATATGAAAATGAGTTCCACAAATCGTGTAAGTTTCAATAGTTTGTTATGAAAATAAAACTTAAGCAGTTGATGAAAAATAATATAGATTTATTACAAGCTATTTGTAATATAGGTATTAATCCTATATTGAGGTGGGTATGTGTTGTCCATGTTGAAGAACTAAGTACCTAACAAACGCTGTGCTTACAGCTCGGTGAGTGAATGACCTGAGATAGATGTTATATACATTGGGGGGCACATCTGGTCATTTGGTGGAGTACGGTGAACTGATTTATTTTTCACATCCATCACTTCGTGCTCAGCTGAGATGTCTTGTCTCCCCCTCTTTCTCTCTAATCTGCGGTTTGGCCAGTGGTCGATTCAATAGAACATCATAGAGTCGTGGAATTTTTCATTTAAAAATATATCTTCTTTCCTATTATAATTTTCTTCAGATTTCGTATATTAGAAATAAAGCCAAAAACCTAAAAAAAAACAATATTCGACCATTCATGTCATTTCAAAAATTTCATGTTGCCGCAGATACGCAGTAGAAGTCGCTCGATACTGGGTTCTTTTAACTATTCATAGTCATCTAAATTTTAAATTATCTAAATATTTGTGTAGGTAGGTAGGTATATGCTAAGAAAAATATTAATTAAGTTTTATAAACGCTTAACAGAAAACACTTCTTATTCATAAACGATTGCCACTAATTTTATAGTTAGGTAACAAGAATTATTTCTACTATAGCTAATTTATTTCTTTATTTTTCCGTTAATAGGTTCTCGATGAAAAATTAACTCGTGAGTCGCGCATCAGCCCTACTGTAAGTTTGAAATGGATAAAATATTTTACAACTATCGACGGCTTTATTCAAGTTTATTAAAGCGGTTAAGTTTTTAATGAAATAGTAGCAAGTAGAAACCAATTAACAAGAATGATATTAGATTTCGCAATGTTGTATATTGAAATTAAAGACATTTTTCGGTTTTAATCGCGTGGTGTTTATTATTTTTAGCACTGTTTCAACACTCAACGTTTCGAGACCTTTACAGGACCCGTCTTCAGGATTGACTCAAGTAATAAATACCACGCGATTCAAACCGAAAAATGTCTTTAATTTCAAGAATGATATTTATAAATAAGTATATTTTATTTTGGTTTTTGTGAGACCCATTTACTTACCGGGGACCAGGATCTCTGCAAAAGTCCTCAAAATGAGGGTCGTTGAAAAAAATGCTAAAATAATAAAAGCAACGCAATTAAAACCTAAAAATTAATTCCAAACATAATATTTAAAAAGTAAATGAAAACATTGTCGACTTACTTCCTAAAAATAATAATCGTGTTCCAGTTTTGCCTATGTTACTCAATGTTTTTAGTTGAAACAAAACTGTATAAATTGAACTCAATTTATAATTCAGAGTTTGCAAACAGAATTACCAAATTAGAATCAATTGACACGTTTTGTGATGGGAGCTATAAAATATATAGGTACCTGCCTGTTTAAATTCGTAGTGGCCACCACCCTGTCTAATTTAACGTTAGTGGCATAAATTCGCTTAACATTTAAATTATATTCTAGCGACCGATTCAAACAACTGTGTCCTGAATTAATGATGTCAAAAATATTTAGTGGCACACAATTTCACGAGATTTTCAGATTGCAATTTGCATGTTAAACGTCAATCCGGCGGCTATGCGTTGAGCCCTATCACTGAATATTAATAGGTCCAGGAGATTTTGTTTTACTTTGTGGAAATTCGATTATAATGCAAAGCAGCTGCTGGCATCAGTGATGTGTGAGCCAGACACTGTCATCTCTTAATTTACTTCCCTTCCGATGTCGCTCATCATAACTACAGAACAATATATTCATATCCCTTTCCTTATTACCCAATTTCATAAATAATGAGTTAATAAAGGAATTACTCTAACCAACGAAGGCATTATTTTATTACTTTCAGTGTGAAATTCATTATAGGAAAGTTTTAATCCGGCTGAGCCATCCTAGCGCTCGTTCGTAGTTGCTACTTAGTTTAAGCCACGATTATAATGTCATTTAATTTATTATTAAAACTCACGTACGGGTTGGTAAACTTCTTCTAAATCAATAAGTTGTATATTAGATATCTGTGAGTAGTATTAAAACGGAAAAAAATACCGGGGACATAAAGAAACCGAATGTATTTAGGCTCTAATTATTTTTTGTTTTTCAAGTATATTTTCACGTGGAATGAAAATATATGAATGACGACCTCTGTGGCGCGTCGTGCGAAAACGCTACTGCAATGCAGGAGGTTGCGGGTATTCGATTCCCGCCGGGTGCAAGTATTTATGCTTATAAAATAAATATTTGTGTCTGGTCTGGGTGACCCTCTTTGTAATAATATGTATGTATTTACAAAAGAAAAATAAATATAAGTATTATATCTGTTGTCTAGTCACCGTAACACAAGCTTAGTCGCTTACCACGGGGCTAGATGGCTCTGTGTGTTGTTCACAGAATTGATTATTTATTATTATATAGATATTTCCAATCGAAATCAGATCGATATCTATGATACGAGTATGATGAGTAAATTACTTTTTGCTAAGTTATATTTGAACTTCTCATATGTTTTCTACAGAACTACATACTTACATTAGTAAAACAATGAAACAAATAGGCGATGATTTATTGCATAAAAATGAGGGTTACATGACCTCTTCATGAGTCTTAGAAGAAATAAATGCATTCTTAGTGATGAAATCGCAAATAAACGTCTGAGTATTTTTCTTTGAGCGCCCCAAAACTACTAGTAATGGTGTTTGCTTAACGGAGGGAGAGGTCAACTATTATTTAATCTAGCGTGAATGATTTATAGATGTTTTCAAATTGGTACCTACACACCTACCACCTTTGAAGTAGCTAAATGATTCGAAAATAAAAAGTATTTTAACGTTAAAAAAATTTCTTCTTAAATAAACGTTGAAATAAGATAATTATTATATCCAAGCTTCACAAAACAGCGTGCGATTTGATCAAAATAAATGGCAGTTTTAATGAAATTAGCAAAAAGTTTAACCACCTGTTCCGAGAGGATAAACAGGAGAGCTCGTGGAGGGAACGCAGCGTGGCGGGGACACGAGATGCCTACTCTTGCCCAAATTTACCTACTTGCTTTAATTAGCCTCGTGTAGGCTTACGGCCGGTCATTTTTCTTGTTTAACCGTAATTGATAAAGGGCGCGAGTTCGGACCGACCAACGACCACACCAAATGCAATGCACCTAACAATGTTATCAACAGTATTTTGTAATACGATAAGTCAGGCATTGTAGTTAATAATTTACAATTTTATAGCTGTAATTTAAGAGATTAGATAATGGAGTAGACACGTTTGTACTTTTGTACATCACTTTTTTAATATTTTTAAGCCCATTCAATCCAATCTATACTCGTATCATTCATCGTCGTTCGCAGAAAGATTTGCGTATCATACGGTACGTTTTCATTCGGGCGAACTTTTAAGTGGATTGAGTGAAAATATTAACAAATTGGCCTGCAGGCGGATTAAACAGTAAATTCTCATATTCTCATATTAACATTTCCCCTTCGCCGAAGGGTGACGGCCGTACGGTAAGGGGATGCAACCTCGGCAATTGCGTTAAATCAGTAGCACTATTGGATTAAACTGTATCATATCCATATATATAGTCTACAATTTAAAAAGTGCTGTGAATACATTTCAGTGTGTGCTCTAACGACAGACTCCCTTAAGATACGCAAATAAATTTAGTTGCAAGTTTTCTTCGGGTGATCGATAAGGTCGAGTGATTTGATTTGGTCGACGAAGGCCCGCTCGTCGAGTTTCTTTTTGAGGGAGAGCGGCTGTGCCTACAGAACTGTCGCAAGACCAATATTGCCAAGGAAATTAGTTTATGTAAAATGTAGAACAGGAACGAAAAATATCTAAGAAAAAGTGTAGAGGGAATATTGGAATCAATTCAGTTTACTGTTACTTCTGAGTTATAAGAAGTCATCTTCCCGAAACAGAATTACATTGAAAGAAATATTGGCTTTTATTCAGAGTTATAGAATATAAATTTAAATGTAGACGGGACGTTTTGAAAGACTTTAGTCGAGATGTGGGATTGAGGTGTTTGCATAAACAATTAAAATATCAATTACTGAGTAATCGTGTCGGTGAGCCAACAAATTTCAATTAAAGCTCTAACTGTGGACGTGGAAAATTCATGCCACATTCGAATTTAATTAAAATTTTCATACGTGCTAGATTCGCAGGCACATATTCTGCGAACTATGGACAAAGACAACAACAATCTTTTATTTTTATATGGACTGCTAGTTTTTGCTTGCCCATAGAAACTGTTTTTCAAAGCGGTCCAGAGATAGTATATTCTTTTATGAAATGAATTGTTTCATAACCGTGAGTTTATGTCGTTGTGGTACCATCCCTTTCAAATAAATAAATAAATATTGTACGACGTTGTACACATCGCAATCTAGCCCCAAACTAAGCACTAGGCTTGTACTATGGGTACTAGACAACGGATATACTACATATTCTAACCATTTTTTTTTAAATAAATTCATAATATGATACATAGAATATTTTCTATGTATCATTATGTATTTATTTCCAGACCAGATTTTTTTTTATTTTATTAAAATATCTGCACCCGGCGGGAATCAAACCCGAAACCTTCTGCACTGCAGTCGGGCGCTGCCCCAACGCGCCACAGATTTCGTCATCGAAGCAGTTTTGCGAACATACAACAATTAAAAAATATTTGAAACATTTTCAAGAGAGAGAAGAATATATGTATAAAGTTACTAGCTGACCCGGCAAACGTCGTTTTATATAGATAGTAGCCGATTCTCAGACCTACTGAGTACGCATATAAAATTTGGTAAAAATCGGTCGGGCCGTGTTGGAGGACTACGGTAACTAACATTGTGACATGGAAATTTTATATATAAGAAAGAAGAAGATATGTTATAGAATAGATCAATAAATAAGTGAGTGGGTATTATTTGTTGTGGCGGCTTATATTTTCTATTTCCGTGGACGGAATCATACGCTGTCATGAAATTATTCATCAATTTAAATGACAATCGGCTCATATCCGATTGTTAAATGGTACTGGACAAGCCTATGAATAATTTACTGCAACATAATAATGATGGTAGATATAATAATACCTATCTATATATTCACTTTTTAATTGACCTATAATGTGTTTGTTTTTATATTCTAAAGAAAATCCTTTTCTTGGGAAAGTGATTTATACTAGTTTAGTACCTACCTATTTTTTATCAAAGTCAATTAATAACGCCAACCGTGTACTATAGTTATGTCAAGTTTCTCCGGGCGATGGTACAAGGGTTAATCTATATCTATAAAATGCTTTGTCCTGACTGACTGACTAAACCGCTGAAGTAGAGACCTGAAATTGGAAGAGTGTCTTCTTCATGTGATGTAGGCATCCGACAAGACAGGATTTTTGAAAATTAGTACAGGAACTGGCCATATACGGATAAAACCACGGGAGACAAGCTAGTCATAAGTAGAAAAAACAAGGATTTCCTTAATTTTGACCTTATGGCGTGTAGTTTACGTAGATTGCATTTCTACGGTAGAGAGTGAGTTGTTGGTTTCTAAAATTCATTATCATCGTCGGGTGATAAAGAATTTTCAGTTACAAATAGCTTTTAATTTACAATTATTTTCTGATTGAGAGTAGAGACTGTGTCATAGGACTAGCGGTTTAAGCTCTGCGTTGATATTAAGTTGATTCAATCAGTCAGGTCTTTGAACTTTATATCTACAGACAATTATTATGACAAAATTATTAACAAAACGAAAAATTGACACACCGATATGTCTAATAGTCTAACATTAAATTATGCAAGCGGTGGCGCATTGCCAAAACCCATGCTAGGCTGCATTCAGATGCAGCCGTTTCAGATCCAATTATATCTCAACCCTAAAATATTAAGCGATGTGCCTTGCATATAAATGAATTAAATAAATCGAAATTTATCTTGTGTGATAAGAATATTTCATTAAATTAGAATTTACAATGATCATCTTATTCGTTTTACCACAACTTACTTTAGTAGTTAGTGCCTCGGCGCTTGGTTTTACTAAAACCGTGTGAAAAAACGTGTGATGTTAAAAAAATTAAAAGGCGTCTTAGCCTTTTAATTTTTTTTGCTTATTTGTATCAGAAAATTTTGAAAAATAATAATAAACATGCAAATGATTAATGACATTGATCATTATCGTAATTAACTTTGAAAATAATTGAAAGAGAGTTTTTTTAACTGTGATTTATAGGAGGCACTGTCATGTCCTAGAAACGTCATCGGGCGTGGAAAAATGCTGATTAGCATTATTAATAATTATAAAAGCAACACGAATAATGAGTTAAATTTCATTAGCATCGCTAAACTCAAAGAAAAATACAAGACTTAGGTATTAATTTATTTAATCGAATTTCAAAGCGAAATTGAAATGAGTTTCTGCATAACAATTTATCAGGAACTAATACAGTAATTGATCGCATGGGTGTTGAACTACTTTCAATTGTGCCTATTTGATCTTCGCCATGTTGCGCTGTTGTCGCGCATTTTCTATTGAAAGTTATGGTGACCGTCTCCGGAGCTATTAGTTCTACGGACGGCCACCATCACTTTCAATAGGAAATGCGCGACAACAGCGCAACATGGCGCAAATCAAATCGGCACAAAGATATAATGTCATTTTATATAGTATACCAATTCCAGCGTACTTGTATAGTTTCATTTCAGTGGTTCTATATAGATATTATGTTATGTCAAAGGTAAATTAATAATTTTACTATGTTGGTTGCATGGTTGCCAGCGCAGCGGGGCCTCAGATCGCTCTCAACTGCTATTAGTTACAGCTCAAACTTCGATGAGCAAACTTCAAATGCCCATTAAATGTCTTGTTACACGACGATAGGAATTTTAATAACTTCATCGTCTACGTTTTGAAACGTACGTAGGTAAACTAGAGAGAGAGGTTGAGGAGTCTATTCGATATTGCATTTAATTGATCATTGATTTCTTCCTGAGAAGCTTTTGTATTGTATTTGTACTATTTGAGATTTCATTTCACAAGAGATAATAATAAATATAAATATTGCACGACGATACACACAGCGCAATCTAGCCCCAAGCTAAGCACCAGGCTTGTAATATGGAACTAAACAACGGATTTACTACATATTATACTTTTTTTCGTTAATACATACATATGATACATAGAAAACATCCAGACCAGATACAAATATTTATTTTTAAGCATAAATACTTGCATCGAACCCGCAACCTCCTGCATTGCAGTCGGGCCTTCCCCCGACGCGCCACTGAGGTCGTAATTAATATGTTATATTATGTATCAATTCACGACTCTAGCTATCTCATAATATTAAGTTCCATCTTAAGCGGTTTACATTAGTAAGTAGAGGGAAGGTGTAACAACCACACGTAGAAGAGTTTATTGTTATCATTTATTGCTGTAGTACAATATGAATGTACAACTTTACACAAATATAGGCTAGGTAAGGCTGCAGGATAGGAAGTATCCTACATCCTTTTCTGCTTGTTTAAGAGAATATGAGTCAAGTATCAGTTTACTTTTTAGTTTTCTTTCTTACTCCAGTGGAGATAAATGGCCTTAGCATTGTTAGATTTTTTTTTCGAAAACTTCCCAATATTTTTTTGAAAATTTGTAAATCTTTTGCTAAATCATTCGAAATGTTTACTATTTCTTGCCAAATAACCAACACTTGCTGAATCGTTTTCGAGAAAAATCTAACAATGCTGAGACAGTGTTGAGATGTTCTAGTTAGGTATAGGTACCTACCTAACCTGCCTGAGTTGTTTTGTTGTTGTTGTTGAAACTGAGAAACTCAGTTTCATTTGAAATTAAAAACAGAAACAGTATACATACATCCATACATATAAAAATACACTTTATCAGGTAACGAATACATTTGACACAGAAAGTTCCAGAACAATTTAACTTACCGGATTTTTCAGTACGCAGGCAGACGCAAATATTCCCTAGAGTCGTAACGGAAATCCCCACCATTAATTCTGAATCGAAATAACTAATAGTATCAGTAAACACGACTGGCTTAATCTATAAAACAAAAACAAATATTGAAGCAATTTCAGAATCGCTTACATTATTCGAAATATAGGTACATTTATGTATGTATATTGCGTAACTAAGGAGCTCTATGGTTTGGCTTTGTATTACTTTCTTGTACAGGGAGATGATTAAATCCACGAAACGCTGCGAAACCGAACTGCCCCTGGAGCAAACATTCTGTTACTCATGTGACGTAACTCGTAATTGGGTTTTTGTTGCTACGTTAATACAAAACCTTTGTATATTATCCTCATATTCGTTCTGCGTATTTTTAATATGACAGCATACCTTTGAAGGTGGGTGGTTTACGCGGTGTGAATTGATGAATTACAAAGCTACTATAATATACAATTGAGATGTTTTTAGAAAATTGTTTCTTTGACTTCAGGATAATTGTGCCTATGTGAAATATTACTTAAATAACAAAGAAAACAAAGAGTAAAATACAGATGAAGACACAATATGCACGCATAACAAAGTGCTGGAAATGGATCGTCAGTTTTTGCGAAGTATAAAGCGCACGAATTGGTCAAGTGTGGCAGGGTTGGATGGTAGTTTTTAATTACTAGATACACGTTTTAATACACGGTATAATAGTGAGATATAAAAATTGCTAAACCGTTTTCGAGAAAAATCTAATTTTGTCGAAGCATTGTTTAGACGATACACTTACACTTTACCTTCAGCACACATGCACGAATTTCTTTTTTATGTGTGTTGTAGGTATGATCTGTTTTAGGTTAAGTGTCGGTGTAAGTGTCATTGTGTATTTTGAGCTTTAGTATAGAATACATGTCCAAATGTCCAGGTATAATGTTTTAATAATAACTTTCTGGAAATATTTTAAAGAAACAATACTACTGCAAAAACACAACGCACAACGCCGGTAGACTAATTGGTTCAATTCGTGCTCCGGTTTGAGTAAGATGCGGGTTCGAATCCAGCCCTGCGTCTATCTTGCGTTGCGTATTTGCAGAAGTATTATTTCTTTAAAATATTTCTATGAAAGCCCAGTGCAGGCTTAAGCACTTAAAATAGAATATTAATAACTTTCTGGTTTTTAATATTATTTTAATGAGTGTTTTAAAAAAGAGGCTAAGCTAAAGAGGCACGATCTAATGGAGTACTAGTGTTCCGGTGGGGAGTCCTCGGCATTTAATCTCTCCATGAGTTATGTGTTGATGTCGGAAGACCGGAAAACGTTCACTGTCCGCGCCCTACTCATTTTATTTTTATAATCATCCTCTATTAGGTGCTTCATTTATATGAATTTAACATGGTTTATTAATTGTTTGTGCTATATATATAAATCATCTAAAATAAGAAGTAGACTAATTATTATTATTCGTTAATAATTAGGCACATTGATATAATTTACAATTGTAATACTCAGTAGGATTTACTTTAAAATTATACTTCAAGCCTTATTAATAAACGTGGATTAAGGTAACTTTCAAAGTTAACAGACAAAAAGAAAAGTGGTAAAATTACCACTTACCATACTCCATGTTTATTAATAAGGCTTCTAGGGATTTCGTATTAAAAAAAACTGTCAATTTTAAAAAGTATATAATTTTTAGGATATCTTTGTATTTTTTTATAAAAATGGATCCCATAAAAACTTGTTATTGTTATTTCACCACAACTTTAGGCCCGGTAAAAACAAGGAGCGTTAGCCAACCGAGGAATATTCCCTGATGTAATTACGGCGAGCTCGCTTCAGCGAATTTGCTAACAGAATGACCGATGTCCGATAAATCGCTTGAGCGTCCGCACCCGCTCTCGCTTGCTCTCTCTAAGCTCGGAGCTAAGTTCTCGTAGCTAAAGCTCCAATCCTCTAGCAATAAACAACGTCTGCATCAACCAGAATACAAAATAACCTGTTTATCTCTCAAGTTCTCAGTAACACTCTCAGTACATTGATACCAACCAGTTTTGTCTGAATAAGCAAGTTTAAATGGCTACTGTTTAGCGGCGTTCTGTGAAAATATAGAAATATTTTAGATAAATTCGTTGAATATAGATTGTTCGTATCACCATCGTTGCAGATTTTAGCAACTTTTATTTGCGTACTTTTTTGGATTTTCGTTTCTACGTAATATAAGAAATAAAATAAAAACAGTTTTATTAAGCGTTACACTTTTTAAATTTACACGCTTTCCGTCCATCATTATTATTAGACACGGGTCTAAATCGCGTTATAGATAATCATTTTTATTAATTACCTCGTCGTTTCGCAAACGGGTCACACCGGCCGTGGTCCCGAGAAGACTGCCAATTAGGTAATAAAAATTATTAAGCGTTGTCAATTACATTTATAATTACAGATTTATGTACCTACGCTTTTACCGAATATAATAAATACGGTATAGGTACCTACTACCTACTCACTACTTTGAAACATTCCGATTTTTCTGCACAAAAACAGCAAAAAACTTAACGTTCTGAAATGTTATCTGTACTGCGTGACATGACAGTTTGCGAATTGGGTTACTATTTTCAGGAGCTAAAAAACATCATCGTACGTAAAAGCATTATACAGTAAGTCGACAACCCCTAGCGCCGTGCTGAGGTAACTCAATAACGCTTGCAGGCAAACGCAGTTACTGCCAATTAAAAGTATGCCACTCTCACCGGGCGGACGAGGAGAATCGAGTTACAGCCCCCGCGGGAGTAAACCTTGAGACGAGCCCAAACAAATACAAAAGAATGTTGGATAATTAAAGTGTTTTTCGAAACTATTTTCGTTTTAGAACGTGATGAACCTCTTACGTAAATGATTGCCTATTTCTCTTGACTAAATTAGCTCGCAGTCACATATACGTACTACGTAAAGTTCTTTGAGTAGATTTTTGTTATGAAGACTATGAAGATTTAGCGTATAGCTTAGCTGTACATTAGCTCTTAAGTAACTGATATTATATATGTTACCGGAAATGTATGTCCGTCATTATATAGAATTCCTAGGAAATGTGTACATTGCTTAAAATCCACAGGAAAAGTGTAAAATAATTTATATTATACACATTTCCTAGGAATTCTATATATTTCCTAAGCAGCAATCGGAAATGTGTTAAATTCAGATTGTTGGTCGGTATCAGGGGGTTTGGGGGGGGGGGGGGGTACGTATTCGAATAGGTATATAATATTTACATATTTACAGTTAAAATCCCGATGCTATCTAACTATCTAAACCACGGAAAAACTAAACGGAGCACCCCACTAACCTAACACTTGGTTAGGTTAGGTTAATGTTAGAACATGATTACACGCAGCGCTTATTCTGTAAATAAAAAAGGCGTGATGTATAAAAATCGCACTGTATATGAAATAAATGTTAATAATGTTTTTATTTATAGTATTAGGCGCTTCGGCGACCGCTGCCGCGGCACGCTCGCTTCGCTCGCTCGCCAAGGCGCAGCGTGTAATCATGTTCTAACATTAACCTAACCTATCCTAGTCGGGGTGCTCCGTATTATCTCACATAATGGTATTAAAATATGTATAACTAATACTTAACATCTACACACATCAAATACACTAAACCGCATCGTCATAATTCCATCTACCCACATTTATCCTGTCTATAATATTATTTCCAAGGTGCCTTTAGGAATTGTATACAATCCCTAGGAAATATGTAGATTTCCTAGGAAATGTATGTATTAAATAATCTTTGATAAATTATTTTACGCATTTCCTAAATGAGGTCGCCATTAGGAATTGTATACAATTCCTAGATTTCATTCATTTCCGGTAACATATACATATCAGTTACTTAAAAGCTAATGTACAGATTAGCATGTAAACAATTTGCATACGCAAATGAGAAATAAATAAAGATCAAATGTAGGTAAGCTATGACAAATGTTCGACTTGCAATGTACTCATAACCAGCAAATGCACAAGTCAATTGCCACCCTTAGTACCTACCTAGGTTTAGAGGGCTCCTAGTTCCTGTAGGTAAATACCTACGGTCTGCAATTTCAAGTTTGAACTACGATTTAGTAGGCTACGATTTCAGATGTTTTTTATTTAATATAATTGTTTGTTTTATCACTTTGCACTTAAATCAAGACTTTCGTTTCGACACTTATCCTACATTTTACAGCTAAGTAGGTTACACAACTGCTCTGATATTACTGCTTAGCAAAGAACCGGGAGATACAAATCGCAAGTATTGTGTAGTGTTTGGTGAAATGTTGCCTAATTTAAAGTTTAAATGAGGTTGCTGAGCGCGAACACGAGACTTCTTCTCCCGTGCGTCTGAATGAGACACTGTCATTAAATTAAAGTTTCATTTGTCTTCATTTGCTAAACAATAGCAATTATACAAAGCCCCACAGCGGGCGAGTAATCAAGCGTCCCTTTAATTAAGTACAGAAACAGTGCCAAGTAATTGGATCTGAACAACTGAGTAAACAAATCGAAATGGTAGGTAATAAATCTGACAAACACCTCCTTTGGCATCGGAGCATTCGTTGGTTTATATCAACTCTAATGATTCTGTACAACATTTTGATTCTGAGCTGATAGATCTTTTGTCATTTCATTACGTTTCCTATTTTGTGGTTGATAGAGCTCATAATCTTAAAACGTGGAAGTAAAAAGAGGTCGGGTGTGGTGGCGTTGTGGAAGTAGTTGCAAATTAGATAACATTTAAATGTATTAACAGTCTCGTTTCTGTGCTGGTGCTTGCGCAGCCTGTTAAAAGTTTTGTTGCACGAGCGTTGTCCAAAAATCTCTAAAACCGTCTATTTCACAAAATGTTTTCAGTGCTTTTAAAGTATGATGGATGCCATTAGCAACTTTTTGTAAAGTAAATAGATTGAAGACAAACATAGGCATAGGATATTCTTCAATTTCGTCACAAAAAAACCAATTAATTTTTAAAACCTTAACATTCCGATGTAATTTTTATAAGAATAAAATAAATCGTGTACACATTTACTCCAAAATATTTTTTAAGGATCTATTCGTTATTTCAGAGAACAAATATTATAGTACTATAATTTATCATACCTACATAAGTATACATAAACGAAGTATCAAGTGTACTCAGGTGTTCAACAAGTATCTACTACTAACACAATACTTCCTAAGTTATAATGTATACATTTTAATACTTTTGTTTGAACAATATTCGCGCAAATACTCTTACCATTTGTAAAACAAGTACATAAATCTACTTTACCTGAAACAACTAACATACTTGTCGAAACGAGTTATTCCTGTAGCTATGGATTTCGGGATCCAAAATTATAATTCGGGTACCTACTCGACCCGGAGTTTCATATATTCTTCGAAAAAAAGTTATAAAAGCAATACATTTTTAGAATTTTAATGCAATGTTTGGGTTAATATCAATAATTGAAAAAAAACCTTTTTAAAATTTTGAAGCTTTCCTTGGAGTTGGAACTTATGCCCTTCGCATGAGTTAGTTGCAAGTGGTCCGTTAGGTACCTACGGGTGAATTGTAGAACAGAATCTTTAGGATTGTAGGATTTGTAGGTATATTAAAATATAGCTAAAAAAAAATATACAAATTTTCTTAATCTTCTTATATATAACATTTCCATGTCACAGTGTTAGTTACCGTACTCCTCCGAAAAGGCGCGACCGATTTTTATGAAATTTTGTATACGTATTCAGTAGGTCTGAGAATCGGCTACTATCTATAATTTATAAGGCAAAACAACGTTTGCCGGGTCAGCTAGTAAGTATATAAACATTGAATAAACCTAATTATCCCTGTGACACCAAATACAGCTTTACTTGTTCATTCTGCGCGATTTGATTGCGCGGATTTAGTTTTATGTTCAGGTTTATAGACAGTTTTACCAAGATTTGCTGTTCGACACAATTTATACAACCCCTCGGTACATTTATTTAAAAACCTACGCTATATTTTGACGTAATATCAGTGAATAGTTGAGTTATGGTATATCGAAAGTAAATATTTACTTTTTAGAAATCATTTTTCTTGTGTAGACAAACTTTGTTGTTTACGTTCATTAGTTTTTCGGTTTTTTGAATTTGTTTTGATAAATTGAAAAAGTTATTTGGGAACATAAGTTGGACGAGACATATTTTTAATAAAGCAAATTGCAATGGAATAAAGTAAGTGCATTGTAAATCAATATTATTTTCGTTTGATAACTTTATAGAATGATTTAATGAACAGCTTCGTGACTGGTCTAGTGGTTTCATCCCTCTTTCAACAAATGATAGTAATTTCCAGCCGGAAATGCATCGAAATGGCAAAATGGCTTGCTAAGCGGCACCCATTTGCTCAGATTGCTTCTCCTAGGTACCTACTCGAATTTTATATGAAAGTTTTAATAATAATTGCTTTGGAAACAGGATTTAGTTCGTCTGCGTTCCAATAGAAAAGAGAGATAGAAAGTGCTCATGTCAAACGAAAATATAAATTATCCATTCGTTTCGTATCTAGGCATTATTGGTGCTTGGCGTAGAATAATAAACGTATTTACAGATGATCGGCAGGAAACTACCTAACGAACAAACATAGAGGTAATAAGTATTGATGTTAATACAATGATATATAAATACTAGCTGACCCGGCAAACGTTGTTTTGCCTTATAAATTATAGATAGTAGCCGATTCTCAGACCTACTGAATACGCATATAAAATTTGGTAAAAATCGGTAAAGCCGTTTCGGAGGAGTACGGTAACTAACATTGTGAGATGGAAATTTTATATATTAGAAGAAGATATCAGCACGGAAGCGATGAAATGTACCTAACTAAGAATAAGATTTAGAATAAACTTTAGGGCCCTGGGGTCCCGAAGCCTGTGTTTTTTTTAGGGAGTTGGGGGCTCGTCTAAACGAGGTTTCTGGTGACCGAAGGGCTGGTAGCTTTGTCGCACAGAGGGTCAGCTTGGCCATTCAGAGACGGAATGTTGCCAGCCTTTTGGGGACGATGCCTCGTGCATAAAAAATGTCGTCAAGGGGGACCCCCCTTGACGACATTTTTTATTTGTAGCGCAGGATTCATTTATTTATTATATGACATTTAATTTGGATTTAATTTTTAATTTTTATGTATGTATGAGTTTTTAGTTAGTTTTATTTTAATCAATTTTAGTTTTAATTTAGTTTTTTAAATCAATTAATGTTTTATAAGTTTTGGTGTCAATAAATAATTTTCGTAAAGTTTATACAAAAAAAAAAAGAATAAGAATGTGTGTATTGATTACCAAAATATGTCTACGCCAGAATATTACAACATCTAAATGGTATTAGTACCATAGACTTTGATCATAATAAGTTCATTTATTCATTTTTTCATCCTCAATACCAAGCTTAATACGATAAATCAATTGAGCACCCACGCTGTTTCATTTCCTTCACATAAACTTGTTTATAGACATGTGGGTTTGGCAAAGACTGTAGGTAGTAAGTACTTAAGAAGCAATATTTCAATTTGCCGTATAGTCACGACCGCCCGCTGCTTTCAAGGACCAGCGTTCCATACGAACAAATAGGCCAATTTGAGACTTGATGCAATATAAATTGAGGAACTAGCCAACCTGGCTCCAGACTGGTACATTAATTGAATAGATACGTCGGTAGCTCGCCTCAATCCGACCTTAATCACACTTGAAAAGGCCCAGATAGAACCAGTTACTCGCAACAAACGGCTAATATTGTACACTGAATCGCACTCCACGCTTGATCTTGTTAGCAACTGAATGTTTCAAGATCGTGACTTTGCTTATAAAGTATGGATGTGGCATACATTTTAGATTACAGACATTGGAACAATAGCAAATTTAAATACTATTTTATAAATAACTAGCTGCGTCCCGCGGTTTCACCTGCGTCAGTCCTGACCCCGAGGGCATTTTGAAAACCCTTTCTTATCAGCCTCCATCATATAATAAAGAACACTCTCCAAACTTCAGCTCTCTACTATCAGTGGTTTAGGCTGTGCGTTGATTAGTCAGTCAATCAGGACAAAGCATTTTATAGATATAGATTTACAAAACTTTTAACATAAAAAAATATATTTCTTTTACTTTTCGCGTAGGTACCTACTGGTAAGCCTTTGAATTTGGGTGGTTATATTTCGATTAAAAACTCACACAGGTTTTTATACCTCGCAATATTGTTTGATCGTAGGAAATAAAATGTTTCTAAAATGTGGTTGAAGTTCAATTAGAAACGTTTATTTGCATGATCAACAAAGCGAAATCGATATGTAAACACGAGGTTTACCACCTTCGATATCAGTGAAAGCAATTAGATTTACCATAAGTGTACGTTCATATTTGCAATTAGTGAGTGGTCCAAAAACGTGCAAATCGTTACGAACCACCGCCGAGAGTCGTGTCTTTGCATATTCATAGCCTGCTTAAAATATTTTAATACGGTCGTCCTCACCCCTCTACTACGCTTTCTACTAATGTTGCTATGAAATGAATTAAAAGTACTGACAGACGTTTGAAAACAACATTCTGCCATAAAGGTACATTTATTATACATAAATAAAACAGTAGACAAACCCGGCCTTACTTAAAACATTTTTCAAATTGTTGAATAATGTGTACGTAATTAGTCTCTTGCTATTGTTGTTAAATACTTAATATCAGTACCTATTACTCTGTAAACAGAACACCTATTTCTGTGAAGTTATCGCGTAAATATTCGAGACTCCGACGATCATAATCATAATATTATCCACTCAAAACGTTGTCTGGGCTCTAACGTTTTATAATTTTCCACTCTTTAGTCCCTGTTATCGAGAATTTCTTCCGCTCGCGCCCTCTTCCTTCCTCTGAACCACTTGAAAGGGTATTTAGGTATAAGGGATCCTTAATTGGTACAAGGAATTTATTTTACTACGAGTTTTCTGGCCAAATTGCCTGCCTTTCTTCTAAAATAAATAATGCTTAGAAAATTTGATCGAATACTCCTCAATTTTGTCAAAAGTTAGTGACTAATAGAATGCTTAATCGTAAATTTGGTCCGACATTGTAAAGTTAGTGGTCTTCGTTGGCGATTGAATTTGTAGTCACTTTAATTTTAAATGGCGGTCGCATACCTTTTCTTGTCGATCGAGATTCAAATGGAGCTGATGAGAATTCGCAATTAGCGCGGACACTGAGCGATGTCTGACAATTGTCTCGAGCAGCTTCGGCGACGACCTCATCAGTCTACATTTGAGAAACTGAGTGAAAAACCAATGAGCTACGCTATTACCTCTCCGCATAAATCCTTGAACAGATTCTCGGTGACTTTCACCATCGCTTTGTCTAAATTTACTTAATCGGAATAACATTTTTAGATTTATTTCTTGACTATTTTTAAGATATTTCAATCGTTAATGAACTTGCAATACTACGAACAAGATTGCAACGATACTTTCTTATTTGTAGAATCTTTGTTTGGGTTTTGGTGAAATTGACACGGTAACAAACAGATTGACAAAGTTATTAAGTCGCTCACAGCCCATTGAGATAATTATCATACTTGTATGAGATCAATTGCAAATACAAATAAACAAAGCATAAATAACCCTTCTTTGCGTCGCGCAGTAGGGTAATAAATGCGCTTTTGGTTTTTGGGAAGGCTTGTAGTTTGGTACTATAGGTAAAATATAGCCATTCGCCGATTTCTCAAAATATCGTTTTAAAAAGTTTGATGTCAGTTTGAACCGACTTTGCTAATAGATAGTTAATTGGCAATGTAAAAAAAAAAGCTTTCTACCATCTAACATACCAAAGTCTTCGATTGACCTAATTATCTGTGATTGAGACTGTAGCAACTAGTGACAAGTCATTAAAGAGGCTTTGGTTGCCCGCGCCCCCTGACTTCATATTCGCCGGCGACATGTCACGTGACACGTCACACAATATCCATGCCATTACCATACGCCCGCACAAAGTGAACTGCCGGATCTCCCTACAACTCATAAATAGGCGACATGACAGTACAAGGCGTGGTCACTGTTTGATTAAAATGTTACTAGAAATTGCCAGCGCCCTCTTTCACAGAGCCTTTGCTCTATGATGTTGACGTTGCCTTAATTACTTTCAACCGATACCTATATGAGTTTAATAAGTACACGGTTCTCTTGTTATGAGGGATGTGCAGCGTAAACTGCTTTGTGAAGAACACAACTTTTAATTGCTTCGGTTTTATACCGCCCTTATGGAAATTTTAATTTATAACATCAAAAGTCATCATGTCAGGTCAGGTCATCAGGTCGTGACATGATATAACTTTACAAAACACACCAGGCAACAGTAATAATAGAAGATAATTAGTACTAATCGAACGCTCTTGTATCAAAAATATAAAAATAAAACCTAAAAAAAAAAATGTGTTAGAAGACGATTATTATCAGTCATTATCAAACACGACATTTTAATATCAAGTAAGAAAGCTATTTTTATTTCATAAAAATATGTTCTTGACATTTTAAACGTCCGTTTCAACTCAAAGCGATTTCATGTTTTGAAAGTACCAAAAGCTTTTGACTTCTTTTCAGGCGTATGGAGAAGTTATAAGCATAAGAAATTTTATAAAAAGCTTTGCTATATATACCTATCTTAATAAAATAGGGAACCTGTTGAACGCGGTACGACGCCGATTCTAACATGTTGGGGGGCGAGCTCTTGTAATACGCAGCTGGTATTATTAACCATGGCAACCCCGTCGCTCCAAATACTCTACTTTTTTTTTCAAAACACATCGACGTCTGATCACCTATACAGACGAAGTTCATAATCTCTGCGTTTGTAGTTGCTTTCGATCGCCCCCAAATTTGCAAGTCGCGACAGCAGGGGTGCGCCTCGACACACGCCAAAAAGATGACGGGATTATTTTTGTATTTGACATAATCGTAGTGACAAATGTATGTTTTAGGGTTGTCACAACTTTGACATGTTCATTTTCATAGGGCTGGCGTTTAACATAATGGATTTTGAGGTGTGTGGATTTTCACACATTTTTCTATTTACTTTGGTAATATTATGTATGGAATGTAGAACTTGTTTCTTATATAGACATAGGACAGGCATTGCAATATCAATTGTCCTGACTAAAACCAAAACAGAGAAATGCCTTAAATTAGGTAAGTATATATTATAATAATATATCATAATGTCATATGTGTGTGTTTTGACCACAACTAAAAAGCTTTTTCTGTGGTGTGATGTGAAATGAAATGATCTAGGCTAGCGTATCAGAAAGCATACTAAAAATTGAAAAATATAAATAAATGTCCATGTGAAACCGCGGGATACAAGTAGAATGGAGTGATATGTACGTAATTTAGTCACTGGCTGTTGTAATTTTATAACAGTAGACTAACTAAATAATAATATTAGCGAATGCTGACTTGTTATTTCAGCCCGATTTCAAGAGCAACAGATGCCGGCTTATAATATTTGTATTGTGACACAAAAAATAATTCTATATAAGTACCTACTTACCTACCTTGCATGGGTGTTGGCTAATCTGTCGTTTAGTAGATGAATGACGGGCGAACTGTATGATGTACGCGTGACCGCTTTCCTCCCCGGGTCGTCACGGGGTCGTCAGGCAAGAGAGATTATAGCCCATACAGTCTTTCATAACGTATCCTATTCAACCATTGAATTTTGTCCTAAAAATCCCTTGCTTGAAAGAGGGTAACGATACCATAAAAGTGTCCAAATCCCTTATAAAATTGTCCATAGGTTTATCAAAGCTCAATTCATGTTTTTAAAGTAGGTAATTAAGTTGTGTTATTTTTAGATAATTAACAATGTACTTACGGCTTTTTCTCTTTTTGGATTTAGTGCTTTTTTGTATCTCCGTGTTTATTGTTTTAATTTTGTAAATGTTGTGGAACTGAGAAAAAAAACATCTTTAACATTTTATTAATTTACTTACAAAACTTTTAAGAAGAAATGTTTTAGTAGAATCCTTCTGAGTTTTTACGGGTCATATTTCTAGCTTGTTGACATTGATCTCAATTAAATATTTAGATAGTTTAGAATTTAATATTAAAATGATACGAGTCATTTTACCTATTTTATTTCATGTAAAGATATTCAATCATAGTCTTTATAAAAACTATGTACCTACTTATAAAAATCCAAATGACGCCAAATAATTACGTCGAAAGACTACATTTCGTATTATTTTGGCACAAACAAATTTTCATTTACACTTTGAAGCATGTCTGTTGGAGTACTCTCTTCTGAATTTCCATATAAAATATGGAGATATTCATACGTCGCATATTTCCTATCTGAAGCTCAAAGGTTGTTCGTCATTTAAAGTTAATTTGAAGAACATAAGCAGCAGGTACTCTCGTACTTACCTATCGCTAAACTCTCGGCACGAAAATTGCAAAATTATCTCTCGTCTTTATCTTCAAAGAGATGTCATCTCCATTTGCGTGGCTGGGCCAGTTTCAAAGTTGTCTGCGGCACCGCTGGATATGCTTCTTTTTATAAACATGCTTTATTTATCCCTATTCACCTGTTTAAGTATTATGTAAAACGGGAAATAAGTTCCTTGATAGGTTTTAATTGGCTATTTAAAATCGTAAAATTGACATCCATTCTATTATGAACCACCCATATCCTTTAAATTACCTACCTACCTAATGATGAATCCACTATTTATTGTGACATGAATAGCATAGATTAAATTTTTTATGTTTTTATTGCTCAGGGCATTTTTACTTTAAATATTTTACAAGGAGAAACACATCATCAAAAATCCTCCCATGACAGGATTCGAACCTGTGCCCCTCGCTTGCCGGGTAGTGGTAGCGCACTAAAAATGCCTAGATTAAATTAACAAGCGCTTTACAAATAAATTGCCTAGATTAGATGTAAAAGTCAATATTATTTAATATAGAAACCTAAACTCGGTACCTACACACACTACATTGTGTTAACTAGTTTTGTTTCGAACACAGATGTTAGATTTTTGGTGCGGCACGCGACGACGACCGCCGAAAGTGTCACAAACAGTGACCCTCAAAATTTGCTCTCAAAGGGACGGCGCAAAACTGAAATTGCCTTTCCACAGCAAACTTTATAACTAGAAATACAGAGAGAATAAAAAAGGTATACCTTTACCCTGTTAAATAAAACACGTTCAAATGTTTCTTTTTAAAATAGAAGTCGTATTGTCATATATCGTATCATCCTTATCCGTTCTCAATAATTATAAACTGTCGAGGTTTTAATTTTATTTCTGCTCCTACGTTTAGTTTTATTTGTCCACCTGGTTTTATGCATTGTACGAGTATCTTACGTTCCGTTATTATAATCTAGATACTAGATCTAGGTAATTAACCGGTTGCAATTATCTGGAATGAACAGGAGGGTTACTGCGGTTCTTTCGACACGACAACGATACGATAATTTCAGCCGATACGATGATTCTACTGTCAACCCTACTATCACAGTGTGACAGTAGAATCATCATAATCGGCTGGAATTATCGTATCGTTGTCGTGTAACCCTCCTGGTTCTATTCGTGCACAAAATAGTCGCGCTGAACATTGAACTAAACTAAGGAATGAGTATCAAAAACGGTTCTGTCAGAGACAGGTCAGAGTTTTGTAAATTAATTCTGTGGTTCCGAGCTATTACCCGAACTGTCAGCACAGGTGCCGCACTTCTGAGCATGCACAGGATTTGCATTCGGAAATGCTTGTACTAATTTAACTTCTCTGTTAGTTAAGTCAAACTAAACAACACTCGTAGTTCATGAGATTCAAACTATGCGATGTTTCCGCACATCCTCTGGCGGGTACAAATTCGACCGATTTACGGATAGTACTTGAAAATTGAGCTATTATTACTTTAGCATCGTAAAATCTCTAGCAAATTGTGAAATCTATTACTATTATAAAGCGGAAGAGTTTGTTTGTTTTTTTGTTTGTTTGTTTGTTTGAACGCGCTAATCTCAGGAACCACTGGTCCGATTTGAAAAATTCTTGCGGTGTTGGATAGTCCATTTATTGAGGAAGGCTATAGGCTATTTTTGATCCCGATATTCCCACAGGATCGGGACTTATGCGGGTGAAACCGCGGGGAGCTGCTAATATTTTATAATCTAAAGTCCTATAAACGATTACTAAAATTAGGTACCTATGTAACATTTGTCTCTGTCTGTCAACTTTCAAACTTCATGTTTCCAAACGTTACATAAATTTAGTCATCGTTTATAAGTAAGCAGGTAGATGGTTAAATTTGTGTATTTCAGGATTTATTTGTGCATACACATAGCTATATAGGAACAAATTAAAGCCATTGTGTTAGATGGATTATGGAGCGTCGCGTCGTCCATTTATATGTAAAATAGTGATGCGTACGATCGAAGGCAGCCAACCATGCACGTGCCAGGCTCACATCGCGTTCCCAAGCCCCTGATAATTTGTCTACCTATGAATTTACATCGCAAGAATCAATTTTCAACAAAAGGCTTCCTTTTAATGCATAAAAGATTTCATCTATTTAATTACCTAGACTCGCAGACATCGTATAAGTAGTATTTATAGGCGACAGTCACAAAATAAATCGAGACGCAACGGAGACGCGCCTCCACCGCGAGTTACCAGTTCGCGTATAGAGTAACACAACCACAAAAGGTATTTTAAATATATTTTTGAAATCACATGATATGTCAACATAGTCACATTTTACAAGGTTTTTAATCGCGTAAGATTATTTATTTACTTTCCACGACATTTCAACTACGTAACCACGCTATAGTCTTCATCACGAGGAGACAAAAACTTTTGTCGATTGTATTTGTCGCGATAAGAAAATTAATAAACATAATATACTCATTAAGACCCGGTAAAATGAAACAATACCCTATTTCAGAAACTTAGATAAAAAAAACCCAGATACATTTAAGTAGGTACTTAAAAAAGCTTTATTTTCTTTTGCCTTTAAAATTGACAGTTTGTTGCTTACATTTTTAATCTAAGTTTCTGAAATAGGGTAGGTATAGGTATTCAAAATGTCATTCAATATTAAAATATTTCTTACATTGTTTGAGAATAGTCAATAACGTAATTCATAATTAAAAGAACAAATGCCTTAGCTGGTAAGTGGGTGAAAAATGCAAATGAAATTCCGACAAAGTTTGGTCGAGGCAGACGATAAAAGGAATTATTCAGATGCAGGGAACATTATTCGTGTTATTTGTAACTTGGAGTGTTGGGTGAATTTTCTGTATGTAATAATGTGGTATTTCTGGTTGAAGCTGACAGACAGGGGAACTGTTGACGTGAATAAAGTTTTCACAAACAGGGCCTGGGCTTGCTGAAATATCGCCACTTGCAGCCTCGTCGCAACACCGACGCGCCACGTAGAGCTACGAAGACAGGGGATAGGACGTATTAAACATAACTTTAATCGAATTTATTATATTTTTTAAGCTATTGCATAGCTTTTATCGCGGGCTTTGAGCGCGGCGACCGAATCAAGAAATTCCGTAACGAAAATAAAACCTAACACCCCCCACTTTGTCTACCATGTAGCATAAGAAAAAAAATGCTATGCAATAGCTTTACCGCGGCAGTCCCCGAGTGCCACACTTTTTGACTACTATTTGTTTGATCTCAGTAAAGATGTCTTAATGACGTCCTAAATTACGTTTATGATCGATTTTTTTACTATAATTTTTACACCGGGTCACAAGTCTGCTCTCAAAATCTTGTCTCAATAGGGTGTCGATATAATAGTAATTGTCATATTTGGCGTGTATTTGTTTGCATCTCAGTAAAAAGTGTCGTAATGACGTCCTAAATTATGTTCATGACCGACTCATATTATCTTTATACTTGATCCCAAGTCTGCTCTCAAAATCTTGTCTCAATAGAGTGTCGATATAATGGTAATTGCCATATTTGGCGTGTATTTGACCCATTTGGTAAACAAATGTTGTGTAATGTACTCGCTTAATCACACTTATCAATAGTGATTATCATATTATTTTGAGTGTATTTTGACACATTTGGTTGACAAATGTGGTCAAATACACGAAATCTTGGTATTTTTATAACTTTCTAAAATTTGTGTGAAAACTTTGTCTTACAACATAACATCTGTGAGAATGCACAATATAATGTGGCGTAAGGAAAAAAATAGATGAGAAGAAAACGAACTAACTAGCACCACATCAGCCAATCAACTAACAAATGTAGTTGAATTTTAGCATGTTACTCCTCGCATAGTGGCTCTATGCTCGCAGCGGCAGACAAATCGTATCGCCTCCTACTCCGTTCGTTAGCCGCTTGTTCCGGGTTCCGTACGCAGGTACCTACCTATTTACATTTCACCGCTCTCTCTTCAGCTGTGTTGTACCAAAGCTGATTTTGCACCGAAGAACTCTATTTTAGAAGTCCAATAAGTAACTTTTGTTTTTAAAATAATGTGTCTGCTTACTTCAGTAGCAAGTAAACTCTATTTTAGATGTCCAATAAGTGGGTAACTTTTGTTTTTAAATAATGTGTTTATTTACAACTGTAGCACGTAACGTAATATGATAACTTTTAAACATAAAAATCTTCCAAAGAATTAGGTACCTAGGTATTGAAATATAAGTTACTCGGTACTCCGATATATTTTATACTTACTTGATCGTAGACTGTTTGTGTGCATATTGAAAATAAAAGTAAAAATATTATATTTGTCCTCACATTAGGTTTAAATTTACTCAATAAATTTTTCATTAAAAAATCTTCAGAAAAAACGGTCTTGTGATCGCTTAGACTCAATTTAATAAAACCTGTCTACGTTTGGTTTACAATTTAGTAAGGTATCTTATCACAATAAGAAAAAACATTGAACTTGAGGAAAATGCATTTTCTTAAAGAATATTTTCATAGTCTGTAGCGGTGTAGTGAGATCATTGACCGTTGTACGATCGCGTCGATAAGCTATCAGGTTTGCGTTATGAAGGCTGCGATCAATTTGCTTATCCACACGGTTTGCAACAAATTACCGCCATTGTGTACGATGGATTATGTAAAACGACGCCCATTTGTATGTTAACTAATGGTGAGTGTCGTTGTATGGGGAGCAACAACAGCGAAGCGACGAGAACGATCCTGTTGCATTTTACTTTTACAACCTTATTTTTATGTAGCGTGATATGCTGTCTGGAATACCGAATATAAATATAACCTGCAACAATTTTATTCCGCGCTAAAGATAATAATTTCAAAAGGCACATCGTTGTATATTTCACTCGGAAAACCTTCCAGATTTCGTAGAAATGGAAAATACAGGAGAAAACTATAATCATTTATCTTAGCATACGACATGTAAACTGAGACTGTAAACTTCGACCCGAAGTTCACTTGTTTTAGTCGTTTTTACTGCGACCCAGTTTTGGGCAATTAATAGATTAAGATAGTGTTGACATGCTTGTATGGGAATGTTGATGAAAAACATGAGCGGTCTCCGGGGCCTCGTCGGATGGTCTAATAGCGACGGATAATTGGCACACTTCCCGTTCCCTTGACGACTTTCATGGTTCACTGGTTCTTACCGATTGATAGAGAGCCTGACATGTATTTGTGATTAAACGATACATTCGATTGCTATTTCGATAATGCTCATCCTTGTTTACGTGGTTTTTATGGCGTAAATAGTCGTAACGTTTTGTTGGGTGCAAGGGAAAAGGATTTATGGTTCACTCTATTGAATCGTCTTTTCAATAAAAATAATATACTCAACAAAGATAAAGATGAATTAAGGGGTACTACCAAAGTGCTGCCATCTTAACACAACTTAACCTCGTTATAAAATTATAGGTAAAACAAACTTTACCGAACTTTACCCCTTTATAAAGATAAATGTTGGTTATAAATACGTAAAGTTAGGTTTCGATGTATTAATATTTTATAAATTTAAAAACAAGTGTTTGTGCCATTAAAACTGAACCCATTTTAGTGAAATTTGGTAATAAGAAAGTTTGATCGATCCCTAGTCCCTAGGGTACTAAAGTATTTACCAAGACTAACGTGGGTAAAATTGTACATTCATTGTAAATATACTTCAATTGAGCCTCACTCTACAAAGGATTTCCATGTGAAACCCATTAGCCAATAACAAAGCTCACTGAAATAACTATTTTACTCGTAGTTGCGCTATCTAAGGCAATTGGTTTAAACGTACATCGCGAGCCATTGAAACAAGTCCGGATATGAGATCATGGAAGGAAACACAGCTTATCGTGTTACCTTAAATGTTTTGTGCAACATTACATGTCGAAGATAGTGAAAAGGGTGAAAACAGACTAACAGTCGGTCGACAGCTCTTAGACATCCCAATACCTTGAATAGTGTAACCTGTAAACAGTCGGCCGCTAACAAATCTGTGTAGTACTTTTATACATGATCAAACTATCGGCAGACTATCGGCAGAAAGTTTTATCGAATAAAAATCAACTACCGATTTTAAACGTAATCGTATTTGAAGGTTAACAAAACAAGACAAATACGTATTTGCTTTAAATAGCAACCGAAATCTCGCCCGATTTAAAAATTGAATTTCAGTATTCACCCTTAGGTGTAGTACCTACCTGTACAAATCTACCCAGCGTAGGTGTCTAAGCATTTGTATGTAACGACCGTCATTACAACCCTACTATATTTGTTTTATAATTTCTAAATCTGTTTAACAAATAGCTAATTACCTACCTTAATTTGTCTTGATTAAATATTTAAAAGGGATTTTCTATTCGAAGCATTCATTTCTAGAATACGTATTGGTGCTAAATTACCTACTAGATATCAATGTATTTTTTCTTCTAGTTATGATTTGGCTTGATTAAGTCATACTACTTATACCCAAATGGAGTAAGAGTTCCTTTGCTACATTGGTACATTATTTCACTGAATTTACTAACATCTTTTGTAAAGCAATGGTAAGAAGGTAAACTAACAAAAAACAACTTGTAAAATAATTGAGTATCTTTACAAACATTTTACTTGACAATTTTAGGTTAGTAGAGAATTGTGATATTCCCTCTATAAACAATTAAACTTAGTTTTCATCTCTCTTGTTCGAAAAGTTAAATTTTCATGGGTAGATAGCCGTGTGGAAAATTGCATTTTTATCCCTAGAGTGGAAAGTTTTTTTTTAAGTTTGGTCTATGGAGTTGATGATAATTGAGTTACTCTTCTATTGTACCGCCCGCTATAAACTATAATGTCATGATCCTATACATACTCGTATAAAAGAAAGTCGTGTTAGTTACACTATTTATAACTCAAGAACGACTGAACAGATTTGGCTGAAAATAGGTGGGTAGGCAACTTAGAACCAAATGAAGGACATAGGATACTTATTTTTATTCCTCTAACGGCGGAACAAAGTTTGCCAGGTCAGTTAGTAGACAATACAAATAAAACCGTTGTAAGCTTACTCTTACGTAGGTAAATTATCCTCTAATCCTTGCAAATAAAACGCGAACACAGCAGCCCACCGAGCATTAACAATAAACAGGCATTTACCGGGAGTGACTTAAAACCTAAATGCTACTCAACAATTCACTGTGTGTGTACCTACTATCTAACTACACTACCTGGCAGTTAAAGCCATGTCGGAGTTGCGGAGCCACTGGATTTTCTGAATAGAGCTAGATAGTTGAGCTGCGTGCATTTACTAGCTCTGGCCTACCGAAAACTTTTGTTTACGGCTACTATTTCCTATGTTCATAGTTCATACGCCGCGTTAACTACTGTGGTGTAGTGTAGTGTAGACCCTTGTTTAAGTGAAACAATAAAAATGGCATGAAAGATTTCTTTATAAAATGTCGAATGAAATAACTTTGTTTTTCGTTATTTATTTATTAATGTAGGTAGGTATACGTGCTTGCTTACACAGCATTACGAAAATCAGCTCAGTTGCTTTGTTCATTGCATAGAATCATTTTTTAATGTTTGGAAGTGTGATGAAGTCTGGTAGGTACTTAGGTAGTCATAGCGTTTCGTAGCAATATGGCTTAAAAAGTAGATTACACAACTTTCTAATCATATTTAAAAGATACCACAGGTGAACAGCAAAATTGAAGATATCATCAAATAAGCAAAAACTTTTAAACGAAAAACATTTTATAACTACATAAAAGGGGTAAAGTGGATAACCTTATAATAAAAACCTCGAAAATGCGTCGTTATTATCTGAAGTTCCATTTTCTGTGGACCCTTGCCGAATGTCAAACATATAAGGTTTCAGAGTATCAGTCTCAGTTCGCTAATGGACACTTATGAGGCTGAGTGAGCCTTTTGAACGGTCTATTTTGACACCCGTTAATATAACAGCCAAAGGCTACTCTGCTAACACGTCACAAAATTATTACCACCATTATTCGCCGCAAAATTATGTTTAACATCGGACGTAGTACCTACATACATTGGTAAGTGTGGTGTCGCTCTTTGTCAATGACTACATAGGTAGGTATTGATTGAAACAGAAACATGAGTGTTATAAACACAAACTAATAAACTAAAGATCATAGGACGAATCATTTGGAAATGTTCAATAAATACACTTGACAAAACATAAAACCCAGATGGAGTATAGGGCAGTATAGCAACAGCTAATGCAGCCTTTACTGTCTGTCTGGGTTATATAAATAAGGAAAAATCAACTAGTGTTACAAGTTACAATTATTGTATCTCACGACAGCGTCTCGGTCATGGTTGTGTGAGTATATTCACGTGCATATTGTTCATGTGTGCATGAGCTGGAACGTACAATTAGACCTCACGCACAAAGACGCAACGTGTACGTAAATGATGTGAATATACTCGCACAACCAAGACAGATACGCAATCGTGAGATAAAACAGCAGTAAACGCACAACGTTATATATGTTGTATATTAATTCATATACCTGCATACATATTTGTATTGTCAAAGCTATTCAAAAATACCTTGAACATATTGAAATTTGCAACATTTATTTCAAAAGCGATATTAGCTAATTAACATTTTATATCTCGTTATAGCCAGCTTAATAGCGGTAAGGAATAAATCCCCAGACACAATTAGAGAAATGAATCGCGTGATCTTTGCTTTTATCTCCTTCCCAAGTAGCCACCTGTATAATAAGAACTAACCACGAATATAACAGACCTCAATGTTCAGATAAAATAAAGTACTCTTTGTACAGAGATTTAAATTTCAGTATAATATAGTTTTATTGCACTTTTTTTTATGCAACCCTTAAAAAAGCAAGGTGTAGTTCGTTTTTTAATTGTAGACTACGATTTGACACATCTTTCTGAAGAAAAAAAGGCAACTAAAAGAACCTAAATGTCACATTATAGTCTGAAAATAGAAAACGTAGTTTAGTTTGTCTTTTCTGTATTTCGATCGTCTTTTGTTTATGTTTCGATCGTCTTTTGCTTTCGATTCGATGTTCACTCTTTTCTTTCTAAATGTATTAGTAATGTAAAATCTTAACGGTACATTGTTGTAAAATGGTATTTATTTTGCCACATGTACTATACTAAATATCGAAACTATTCTCCTATTTCACATACGCTATCTCCTACAATTAGTTTACTTATAAAGTTAGCTTAGGTATGGACTTTCTTGAAATCCATTAGCAGTGAAATTCAATTGTGAATGTTGTTAGTTGTAACTTACTTGATTACTACTTATTACCTTTTATTTTATTGTTTACGGAACTTAAAAACATCGAATCCAGATTAGCTGCGCCCCGCCGTTTCACTCGTTTTAATTTTGATTCAGTTCAATACTCATTATTTTCCACAGGTGGGGTGGCTGGCTTAGACTTTCAATGATTATACTGTTCTTCTACTAGTTGTTTTTGAAGTATACCACGACCTTCCTTAAAAAAAGCAAAAGTGAAAACCGAATTTCAATCGGTTCAGTAACAGAGAAACAGACAGACTGACATGACTATTAAAAACTATAAATTCTTTTTCTACAGCTTATCCAAGTCACCTAGCCTATTTTTTTTATTTGCGTGCAAATTCGGTTTCTGTCCTCTCTTTCTTTTTTATAAGCTACTTATCAAACTGCCCTCGTGTTTTCTTCCGACTTCGACAAGTTTCCATGTTTTATTTACCAACTTAAACGGATACAGGCTGTCGTTGTTCATTTAAGTAATCGTGATTGTGCGGTTTCAAAACGTTACTCTAATTCTTAAACCTTCGGCATGTAACTGTTTTGCTGTTGTTTTCGGAACTAAAATAACGCGTTTCGGAAACATTTAACGGCACGCGAAACGTGTAAACATAATTTGTTTTTACTGAACTGTTTAACATTTACCTACCCCCTTACTTATGAACAATGATTAACAGATGACTAAGTTATTTAACGTTTTTTTCAGTCTGTCAACTTTGAAACTCCATTTCACAGTAAAGGACAACCGTTACATTAAAATAAATATAAATATTGTACGACGTTATATATACACAGCGCAATCTAGCCCCAAACTAAGCACTACGCTTATACTATGGGCACTAGACAACAGATATTATACTTTTTTTTTGTAACTACATACATATGATACATAGGTAACACCCAGACCAGATACAAATATTTATTTTTAAGCATTAATACTTGCACCCGGCGGGAATCGAACCCGCAACCTCCTGCAGTGCAGTCGGGCCTTCCCCCGAAGCGCCAATGAGGTCATCACCTTGTTTATGCATTTGTTAATCATCGGTTAAAAGTTTGGCACATTGTTTTTTTAACCAAGCTAAATTAATTTTTATCATCCGTTTCAGTATGTGCACAAATACTCGAACGGATGGTAAAAACTCTGTGACCACTGATGGAGACTGGGTTACTTTTGGGGATATGCAGACAGAGCAACTTTGTATTGCTAATTGCGGCAACTGACAACTCATAACAAGCCGCTACATAAAGGTACGAGTTGACAACGGGCGACATGAGGCGGCAGCGGACGACGTGTCGCAGCGACACTATACTGGTTTCTATGTATTTCTATGAAACTCCCTACGTAGTCAGCGACACGAAGCTAGCGACGCGTCGTCGAGCGAGCGTAGGGAATTTCATAGACATTACATAGAAACCAGTAGTATCGCCGCGACACGTCGTCCGCTGCCGCCTCATGTCGCCCGTTGCCAACTCGTACCTTAACTTAAAAAAAACTGCACAAAATAGCAACTCCAATTCCTCTTACTTTCGGCAATGAACAGCAGTTTCATGCAACTAGCAACTGATAAATTTGTACAAGTTGTGTCAAGTTGCCGGTTTCCCTAACAGTTTTCCCATAATTTTGACTATGGATTTGAAAGTTTGAATCGCAGTAACCGTACACTGGGACTTTTTGTTGCTGCAACCGGCAATCTTTAACGAAAACTACTGAAAAGCTCCGAGTCGATTGTTAATCTGGTCAAATAATACTAGTTAGGTGCATTAATTAAGTCAAATTACTCTCAGACGTTTTAAGTATACTCGTAGCTTTATAATTATAAACCAACATGTATTTACCTAGGTACGTACAATCCGTAGAGTAGGGTTTAATCAAACAGAGTTCACTGACAGTATGACTCAGTCTCTCCTAGATGTTTATACCAGTACGTCAACGTTTATATGTAAAATTAGCAGCGTCTTGCGGTTTCACTTGCGTAAGTCCCGATCCACACATGACAAAGAACACAATCTCTAAATTTCATATCCCTAGGACCAGCGGTTTGGGGTCTTCGTTGATATTCAGTCATTCAGGATTTAGAATTTTATATGTAGGTTATTTATATGATTATTTACTTATCAAGCGATGTTTATCTCCAAATTTGTATAATCAATCTTAACCAAACTTATTAGATTAATAGGTTTTAAAAATCAAGTAGGTACCTACATTCTTCATTGATGTCTATTAAGTTAAGATATCACTTAATATTGTGTCATCGTATCACCGTGGCTGATTTCACCATAGCCATTATAATATTAATATTAATCCAAGGGTGCAAACGAGATAGGATTTCAACCTTGCTTAACTGTTGTACGTAATGAGCATTGCGTAACATCCTGGCGCGCGACATTGGATGCCGCACCGTAAGCCGCAGGTAAACCTTTTTATAATAAGCCTGCGATGGTATATTAACTTACTAACTTTAATTAGACGAAGCGACGCGAAGGCGATATTAAATTCACGTATGACGGTTTTTAATCTTAGCGATATAACGATACATAATTTGTAATCCAATTTTGTGTTGTGCGGTTACGTGTGGGTTGAAAACCAGCGCTGTTATTCGATAACATAGTGATAGATTCGATAACATAGTGATAGATTCGATAGCAGTCGTTAGGTGAAGTTAGAGGTCTTAGGGCGACCTGGGAACTCTAACATAGATTGAAAATATCAATAAAGCATTGAAAAAACACCTTTTTAGACCTGTGAACAAGAGATCTAGAAATCACCTTTTTGTTCAACATTTTTAAGGGACAGTCACATAACTGAACTGGCTGCGTTTATATCTCGCATTAAATATTAAGCAAGTACGTACTTGACCGGGATTAGCGAGCATTGTATAGTTAAGGGACGCTTCTTACATTTCAAATAACTTTTTTTTTCTCCGACTTTGGAAAATACAAGTTTTTTTTTATTGTGAGGTTACCTTTTTTTTTAAAGTAATGCCCTTTATCCTGTCGTTTAAGTTGTTTTGCAAATGCGATGTTTGTAGATAGAAAGGCAAGGCAAGCAAGGCTAACCATTACACCGTAACCTTGTGGCATCATTCTATATTATCCAATGTTCATAAAAAATGTAAGTACCTACCTACCGTTTCATTAATGTAGTTTGAAGTTGAGGGACTACGAAAGAAAATGATAATTTTTGCCTTTACTCACACTCCGATCACAATTCAAAACAACCTTCTTGTGCCTCTAGCTCTAGCTGTAGTGTAACTCTGCAAGTTGCCGCTTGCGCAAGCATTCTATTTATCTATGAAATTTATAGAATGCCAAATGAAAAATCACCGCAGAATCCGGCGTAAGATTGCCGTGAGTTCTCTAGAATCGACAGCCAGTTAAAACACAAAACAATTTACTGTAGCTACAGTAGTCAAATAATTTCTATCTCGCACAAGTGTGAATTGTGTGTGTAAGCACAGTGAAATAGAAGAAATTCAATAGACAGCAATCAATAAACGCTACCTTAAAAATCAAAGTTCGAAGAGTATTGTGTTTCATTGGGTGATGTTACATGTTTTATGGGTACACCGGCGGTGTCACGTGTCGTGTAAGAAGCTCCTAACCGCAGTGAATCTTTACAACGAACGTCTTGCGGCCGATTTATTACGAATTACTTGTAAATGTACTTAAAATAAACATGATTTTGATAGTAACATTTCGTCGTAAGTAGGTATAACTATTATAGCGATGACGTAAACATTTTTCGAGGTCTTGGCGCTGTTCCCTGTAGCTGTTTGCTGTAAAATTAGAGTCATTACTAAGATCGCAATATTTATGAAAATTAACTATTTACCCCCATCCTTGCTACATACATACATCTTATATGTGACCGGAGTCTTCAGATGCAGCTTGGCCTTCAGTATCCTCAAGCAGCCTCATTTGTTCGTTCCGATATGAAAGAAACCACATCGCAGCACGGTGACCAAGAGGATAGCGGTAACGCGCGTCGTATTTCGAATTTTCGATCGCCGCCGTTTCTTTTCATTTTGATGGTCCTTTGTTTCTACTTTGATCGTCTTTTGTATCTGTTTCGATCGTCTTTTGTTTTTGTTTCGATCGTTTTTTTTTTCGTTTTTTGCTACGATCGTCTTTTGTTTCCGTTGAAACTAAATGAGTAATTATTTAAAACTTACCTATTATTTTATCTATACATATAATAAAATCGTAACTCAGCGGTGTCTGTTTTTGGAAGATATAAAAAAAATATAAATTGTATGGGTATCTATGAACGCAGTAGAACCTATTTTTCTGTTTTTCTGGTTGTCTGTTTGTCTGTTTGTCTGTTTGTCTGTTTGTGTGTGCCTTTGTGCCCGCTAATCTCAGAAACGGCTTAACCGATTTTAACCAAATTTGGTATGCAGATAGCTTTATACCCCGATTAACATATAGGCTATTTTTTATCCGGCTATTTAGTCCGGTTATCCGGATAAAGTGTTATTTCTACTTTTACCTAATTAGTTTGAATGTTGTATTGAAGAAGTATGTTGTGTACACATGATTAACCGGATATCCGGTAGGTAATTAAAAAGCCGGATATCCGGCACGTAATTAAAAAAGCCGGATATCCGGTAATTCCTAAAATACCGTATACCTATGTCTCTCCATATATTCGGATCCTTCGGACATACGGAAATTTATAACCTATATAATGTTTTTAACCGACTTTAAAAAAAGAGGAGCTTTTCAATTCGACCCGCATATTGTTTGTATGGGGATATGTTCACGCCGGACTCCAGCATATGAATATTCTTTTTAGATTTGGAAAGTGAGAGTCTCGAATTGGTCCCACAAATCGTTGGTGAAGATCTGATGAGAGCCTTTGGAATGATGAGCAGAATAGCATCCCACAATGCAGTAAATTACTAATTTTTGGACTTCCATCAATAGAATCAGCTTATAAAGAACTCGATACGAATTGATGGACCACCTGAAACTACCTTCTCATCAGAAAACTCCTCAATGATTAAAGTTACGGTTACAATTTTGATATTTTTAGTGACAGTCGAAAATGCACGAAAAAGGGAAAAAAAAATAGCTGAAATCGGGCAGTTTTACTGGGTAGATGCAGATTGCATGTAGTTTACAAGGCACGATGGCAGCTGCGGCAAAGTGTGGATTCCGAGTCGAGGGTACCGCGTTCGAGTCCCGAGTCCCGGGCACGACGTTACGTTTTACCCTCCAGATGTCCCGTAAACCCGCGTCAGCGGGCTCGGAGGTCCTTTCCGCAAGAAAAGGGCCGCGTGGATGACAACCACTGAAAAAATCGCTTAGCCTCTGGTGGTGGCGGTGGACTCGGGGGGGTTTATCACCGGTTTTGGGGGCCACGAGACGGTAGTGTGACCGTGCCGAGGGAGGGGGACGGAGAGGGATTGTCTTTCGGGCAGAGATGAGGCTTGGAAAGGCTGCCGTTGTCGGGGTTGACGGATGTAGTCCATGAGGAATTCCGACTGGCCTCGACACTTGTGGAGCGAGGGACGCCTTTGGGGTTTAGTTGACAAAGTGTGGTAGTGAGCCCAACAAACCGGGTCATTTGCCCCGAGAGTGGCCTGACGGTACACGAGGGGCATCACTCACGTAAAAAAATATTGCATTTAGTAAAGCTGCCCGACTTTAGATATTTAACAAATAAGTCGGTTGCTTTGTACAAGCTTATTATTATTATTTTATCCTTTTTTTCAAAGTCGGGTTTCAACTTTTATAGATTTTCGACACTTCTTCTTATAATAATGTGAATAAGCATGCAACAAGTTACATACCGATGTGCAAAAATCACACTTAAACAAACTCATCATGGAATCATGGCATTCTCTTCTGCTCAGTACTTTCCTGGTCGTTCGTTTAAGTGTAGACCTTTGCACAACGATGGCTAGATGTTCGAAAAACGCTGACGAAGTTGCGGGCACAGCTAGTATTTCATAAAAGCAGTGTTGTTGTTAACTGTTTAAAAATGGTGTCTGTTTGGTATAAATCAAATTATTTAATTATCTTGTGATTATGGCATGATCTAAAGTACTATACGCAGATTTAATGGGACAAATGGGAAGCTTCCGTGTCTTCTTACCTTCATCCATGATCACCAAGTCACATGTAAACAAGTAGGTAGGAGAAGATACATCAATTCTATCGATTATGGTGGCACTTCACGATAATAATAAATATCATTCTCTTTTTAGGTATATTATACAATAGTATGAATCAACTGAGTGTTAATGTAGGTCAAAGTCAATATTGCTGAGACTACTTTGTTGAGTTTTAATAGTGCGAATGTATTAGGTTTAGGTATTTAGAATTTCAGGGTAATAGGTCATGTTATGATCGGTTATTGTAAACTTAATAGTAATTGATGGTGAACTAGTTTTATTTACTCCAATGTACTACTTTTATTTAATTTGTATATTTTCTCCAATTATTACCTATACTTACCAATATACTTATACATACCAATAGTATTTAGTAAGTTTCAATTTGTTTCTAATTATAAGTGATAATTTTAGTTTCTATAGTCTGCCATTCTCGCCTGAGATACAGGATTTTCCTAGTTCAGGCATTTGTGTAATTTAGATTTAAATCAAAATTTGACTTAAGTTAATTTGTACACATTAATTTGGAAATAAATTTATTATTATTTATTATTATTTGTTGTTACCATTACGGATACTCGGGGCTATGGAGCACCCGGACCTTTGGAAGGCGTGCGTGGGGCCGAAGCCAACACGTAGAGGCCTGTTTTAGTAACATTTTAATTTAAATTTTGTGATGGACACCAAACCGGCGGTTATCCCTGTCTACACTATAAAATGCAACCAAGGACAACCCCCGGTTTGGATAGAACTATTGTGTAAACTACGGGTGAAAAACTACTTGGGCTATGGAAATGGGTTGGTAGTGGATTGGATACTGGGGGGAACTATGGGGACTATGGCGCCTGCCGTAACAATGTTCAATAAACATGTAAAAATGGCAGGCGGAGACTCGCCAACTCACAAACTGGGCCACCCTAATTAAGCCGAGCAAATTACAGCCAGGGGGCAACAGGGGCGTGAGTGGCTGAAGGATGGAGCAACCTCACCGGATTTTAAACCATCCTAGGTAATCCTGTGGAGCGGGCCAACTCATCACTGACGTGAGGTGTCCATTCTCCGAGCATTTCTGCTCTCGCGACTCCACTCTGACCGGCCGGTGAAGGCAAGCCAGAGGCGGGGGACCGCTTCCTCGTCAGTGTTCACTCCGACCAGCCAACTAAGGCAAGCCGGAGGTGAGGAACGGTGGTTTCCCCCTGGAGCACTCGGGTAGCCGCGGGGTCGCTACTCCCCGACACCTCGCCTCAAGGTGCCCTGTAATTATTATTAGGTATCAGTCAAACGCAGTCAAATCAAGTTAATCACGTCAAATGCTCACATATAAATTGGTATGTACCAAACAAGAATAAATCTTAACCCAACTTTGCAATAAGTAATATTAAATGAAATAAACATCATAATAAAGATACACTACCAAATAAAAGAAAGTAAAGTAAATCCATTGTAATGGCAAATAAATCGTAACCACTAAGATAGTCCATAAAACATTTTAGATTCAATACTCATCCATTTTACTTATCTTGTACCTACATATTACTGCTGAGACACGTAACCTTATGTACAATGTCAATAATGATATTATTTATTCAATGTGTATAACGCCTTAATAAGAAAACGTGTATCTAATGCGATAGAGATGATACAGACCCGGTTTACATTTAAAGATACAGATCCGACTAGAGCACAGATTTTTATCGTGTATCTTGTATCTTTCCCACTTTTGTTTTATTGGTTGTAAATGGTAATGTAAGTTATGTGTTACTTTGGTTCATTTGTTGTGGTAACATTGATGGTATCATTTCAAATATTATTTGCATTTGTACTGACTGATGGAGCCGCAGGGAACATCTCTATATACACTATTATTAACTGTGTAATATTAGTTATTAAAATTACTGTTTCAGATCGCGTCGTAAATAATTATATTGATATATTTTATTTGGTTTTCGCTATGCTAATGTGGTTTTTTTTAATGTTAATGAAACAAGATATATTACCAAAAAATATTATATTGATTTAAATTACCGTTACACTGGCCGTAGTCACGAGCAGACGTCGAGGTAAATCAAAAGGAATAAAATTATCCTCAACGAAATCTAGACCCGTAATTTTAATAATACAGCTTATATCTTTATGTCCCCGTGTAGAGGGTTGTCTGATATATCTAATTTTATATCTCTTTTCATCTAAAGGATACACTTTTCGCATCTATAATGCCGTATTTGATATTCGCGCCGTCTGTGTATGTGGTGTCATAATACCAGGGAATCACAATATCTCGTTATAAGCAGCTGAATCAAAGAAAAGGGCGCGTGCCTCGAATGCCAATCTTCGTACGAAACTGCTTCAAAAACCCTGAAATCTATCGAAAGGTGCCTCTTCTGTTTACTCATTGTTTATCGTACCTCGTACCTTTACATAACGGAGCATTCCAACACTAATTTCATACTCAAATATTTATTAGATACGATATCACGAGTATTGAAATCAAATAGCTGTACCTGATAGAAATATTGTTTAAATAAACCCACTCAATAGCTCTGCTGTGTTTAATATTCAATGTAACTAATTTTCTAAACTTCAATTTAGTTTGAATAAGTTATTGAATAAGCGAACACTAAATTTTAATCAAGTTCATAGAGATTAGTAATTTTAAATAATAATTGGTAATTGGAATTTTAATTGAAAGAGTTTAGTTCAATAAAATTTCTTTAAATTAATATAATGTGAATATATTTTTGTACATAATGATAAACTGCTAGTTTTATGAAGTAACGAATGATTCGATATTTTTCAGCTTTTATAAATTTCAATGAAAATCCGTCGACAAAGTAAATATTCCGTAACAAGTGGAGCAATCAACTCCGGTGACAAATCTAGTAATCCGAAGAACCTCACTTCACAAGTTTCAAATTGAATTTTGAAGACATAACAAACTATCTCATAATTATGAAGAAACCCCATTAGGTATCAAATATTACGAAAAGTTATTTAACTAATTCGAATGTTGGAGTAAAACAAACATTAGGCCACTAAAATTAATTGCTATACCTATTGCTAAAGCTTTCAATTAGTAATGTAATGGAATTAGGTATTATTCAGTTTGTTCATTTTCACGTAAATTATAGAACAAATGTTATGCACAGTCGAGGTACTCAAGTTAAGAGACAAGTTAAAAGGTCGGTAACTTCTAACATTTAGACTGCTTACTTGACTTCACGTAGTAACTTGCTATTAAACGTTTCAGTAAAAAAACACAGGTTAAACAGTACTTTTAACTGACTTAGGCAAACTGAAATGCGAGTCCAATTGTCATTAATTTAAAATTGCCGGTGAGGTAGTAGAGGTAACGTCACGCAAGCGTGGTCCGTGGTCCTTAACCTAATTCTGACATTCATTTCGCCAGTTCACTCGTAAAATTTTAATAGCAGCAGGAAACGTCGACCCTATAACGAGAATACGGTATTTGAACTGTATCAAATAAAAGTACTTACATAAATGCATATTCTATGATCTATCTTATTGAAAAATAATAAAATTTGGTACGTACATAACAATTTATAATATAATTCAGAAACTGAAAGAAATTAAAGTCATTAAAATAAAATGAAGCCGGGCACTCACTAGTGGGCTGTAACCGTCTCTGTTCTAGTGTGTATGTGTCCGCGGGCTTCCTTTGGTTTGCGGTAAAAACCGACAATCGTGAGCTCGCTGTGAGCCGCTCGTTGCAGGCTCAGGAACACACAGCGTAACACTATGTATTTTGGTTACAGTAGTACATTAAAATCTGTTTCATGTGCATGTAACAGCTAGCTAGTAAGAACTGGATTAATGTTATAATATCAGTACTGTATGTTATGTACAATGTTTAGAGTAGAAAGAGAGGTAGAGGGTTTTAAATAAAATATTAGTTAACTAGGAAATCAATCTGCTAAAAAATGAAAACCGACGAAAGGTTTTCTTCTTGAACAACCTTCAATACAAAAAAATAAAAATAACAAATATATATGTCTATACTTTAAATTAAAAACCTATAGATACTTTGAATGTTGTGTCTTGTTACGTGCTATAAACCTGTTGTGCTCTCTCACAATTTTATGTTCATTTGTTGTAATTATGTAAATAATTCAATTATAAACAAAGTTACTGATGTTGTAATTACCGTTTATTGTAAACGTATTTAATTGATCATTAAATGTCACAGTATAGAGTTTAAACATTCCATTTTATTACCATGTAATACGTTAATAAAGCGAAGCTAGAATAAATCCGTTCTTCGCTCATTTCTTAATTGGATTCTCAAGTTTATTTCATAGACTGATCTACTTTAAATAGGCGTCTTCGTTTTACGACATTCGATCTTACTTCGTATAATGATTCTTCACTAAGAATTGAACGACTTAGTAAATTAAACGGTTCAGTTCATTTCAAGAAAATAAGATAACCTTCTTTTGATGAGAAAAGTACCTAAGAGTGAACAGGTACTACTGTGGCGTTAGGTGCTACATATTGGACCGCATGCTACTTACTATGACGTAGTAAAATCCAAGCATTAAAATTTTTTGAAGTTTCTATAAGTATTGGTAGAGAAGAAACGGAACATAAGAACAATTTTTTTTATTTTTTTATATTTCAACATATACATATATTTACATAGGTACATGTACATTGTACATATAAGATAAAACTAAAGAATCAAAATAATAACTTATATTAAAATAATCCACCCCGAATTGTACCCGGCGCAAAGGTACCCATAACCCTGGCAGCATTGCCGCGTTGAATGGCAATAGCTAACCTTTGCACCAGGTACGAGCCGGAGCGAGGGTCACCTGTCCTCTCCTGCAATCTACGACCTAACTCTCCTATCAGGTCCCTCGCCTCAGACCCCCAACAACCCATGGTCTTAAGAACAATAAAAAAAAAACAGTAGATAAAATGAATCTTCAGACCCATAAAAATCGTCTTAGGAGTAGAGATCTTTAATAGATACTAGCTGCCCTCGCGGTTTCGGCAGTGTGAGTCCCGATCCTGTGGGAATATCTACTACTATTATAAAGCGGGAGAGTTTGTTTGTTTGTTTGAACGCGCTAATCTCAGGAACCTCTGAACCGATTTAAAAAAATCTTTAGTTAGTCCGTTTATTGAGGAAGGCTATAGGCTACTTTTGATCCCGATATTCCCACGGGATCGGGACTTACGTGGGTGAAACCGCGGGGCGCAGCTAGTCGGAATATAAAGTGGCAAGGTATTCTGGTCATCCGCTATCTGCATAGGTACTAAGTTTTATTGCAATCGGTTTAGTAGCTTTTGGGTAAAAGAGTAACAAAGTTGCTTACTTAGTTACACACAAACTTTGACCATTGTATAATATTATTTCCGGGAATATCACAACTCTTACATTGAAATCAGTTACTTGTGTCTATCTTTCTACAAGTGTAAAATTTTGTTGTATTTCCAAATCACAAGTGAACTAGAATTATCTGAGTAAGCGCGCTGTAACTTAGCCCTCGTAAACTCTTACCGTCTGATACAATAGGGTTTAAACGCTTACCTACTCGTGTTTCAGATGTAAAAAGATGTTCTTTTCTAAAAATGTTATTTTAAAATATTTTGAAATGGTTAAATCTTTTTATCCATCAGGTAAAACGAGGTAAAAATCAAGCCTATGCCTTAAAAATAAGTTACATTGTATGTTTATGTGCAGGAACTAGTAAAATACTATGATAAAAGACAGTATCGATTTAAGAAGAGTTTAAGTACCACCATATATCCGGCGCATCCTGAACCTTATATGGACCACCGGAAGTGCCCATAAAGTGGACGTTAAAACGACGACTCTTTTTACACTTTATTATCATTGGATGTGAACGGACGACGCTCAGATTCCTCTGCAATTTACCGGCGCGAAGGAGACACGCTCTTGTTCAACGCGTTTTTATCGTAAAATCGATATTACTGATTATAGGCCCAGCTATGAAACCTCTATGGCTTATGAACTACGTTTTTACGATGAACATAGAATGGCCATTTGGGTGTTCTTATAAAAACAGCTTTTTAACAACTTCTTTATGGCATGACATGTCCCGTACTTATATAGTTGCTATAGTTTCCATTTACCAAATTGGGGTTCGTTTATGGGTAGTGTACGATACGTTCAAGTCTATGCTTCCGATAGTTTTCCTAGCTTGAAGTTTTGCATGTGAACGTCCAAAATGAAGGCCGGATTTACTGACAATTAATTCATTATTATGCTAATAACGTATTGTGAGATATCGCCGTATTGATGCTGGCGCCAGATCGTGAAGATCGAGTTACGCAAGTTTCGACCAAGTTTTAAGACCCTGCCGAAGGCCTCTTACTATCTTCCTTAACGCCTTAGTTAAGAAGCGCCTTATGAGAACTTTGACGCCGAGATTGAGGAAGCTATTACAGGATCCGTTCACATAGATATAAGCAGGATGTCACTTCCACGCTCGACTTTGTAAAGTTGTTTACTTTGATGGGCCCCACTTTCCCTAACTCGCTTGCGAGACTAATACTACTGCTCTTAAATTTACCTATTATAAGAATTTAGAAATACCGATATTCTAGATCCAATTATAAAGAGATGTAGCGATTAAAGTTAAAGTAATCCGAGATAACACAGTCGAGAGCTGCACGTTCGAGAGGGGTTATCGAGAATTGCATTAAATGAAAGAAAGGGAAGATTAAATATTATCTTAAACAAATATTTGTGTAGTGCACTACAGTAACTAGGTGGAGTTGGGCATCGGATCGGGCAGTGGTTGCATCCCGTTCTATCATTATTTCCGCTCCGCTCTCAACTGGGGCAATCGATAACGGGGGTAGCGCGGGGCGCTCGCTGCCTCCCCGTATGCCTCTCCGTGAGCATCACTCTTGTCACATCCTTCACCTATCGCTCAACACAACACTCACCTCGACGATGCACTCGCTTCGATCTCTCTCTTTCTCTCTCCTATTACACGCTTGAGACTATTTTACCCTCTCGAAGGTCGACATTAATATTTTCTGCGATAAATAATAAATCATTGTACAAAAAACATAGTCGAATTTCTTATTCGGGTCAAATATTTTTTCATTTATCATAATTCATATCGAATTGAAATACCAGTTTATTATGCTGGTCAGAATCTGATGGATATCAATATTTCAATTTGGAATCGTATTCGTACCTGAAAACCTGCGAAGATATTTTTCAACATTGAATATTACCCGGCCGTCTCGTCTCGTCCATCGTTTACCTCGGCTCGCATGTACAGTATACCTGCGTAACGTCCAACAAATAAAAAGATTGAAAGTATCGAATGAGGACCCTGACTGGTAATAAAATGTTACCCTCGGACGCCAGAGTAAAATAACGTGCGAACTTGGCAAATTTCAGAACGGTTCGTCGTATAAATGTAAAGATACCAGTTTACATCAATAAATGTGAGTCGACACCTGTTCTAGCAATCACTGCACCTATTCTAATATTTATTACGCGTGAATAACATATGATACTTCTTCTCTCCGTGTGATTGCAGTGCTTCGCCTCCCCGTCGTATCATAACGTGGGGTCATACATACAACGTGAAACCTCATAAATGAAAACATTTTTGAAACTCGCCTGTATTACTTTCCATTGTAAGTAGAGTTGCGGTCTTAAGTACAGTGTGTCTCAGAAAGCTTAGACTAGATCTGACTTACAACTTTCTTCTGAATAAATAATATTAAGATTCATTCGTATTCAGGTTTACACAGATGTGTGCACAATTACTTGTGATACGAGAGGTGTACGTACATATCTCCTGCTTTTTGAAAAAAAAATAATCAAAAACATTAGTGGAGGAATCCGCAATGAAACGGACGTTTTTGAAACGGACACTATCGATATTTCAAGTTTTTGTTCCTAAATATTTTAGGTTTTTTGAATGTTGGCACCATTGATGACCATAGACAAGGGTCTAGTCACAGGCCCACAGGTCTCTATGGTCATCAACCATTGATGACCATAGAGACCTGTGGGCTTGTTTTGGGCCAACACCCAAAACACATAAAATATTTTCGATACCTAGTGTCCGTTTCAAAACCCTTCCGTTTTATTGCGGATTCCCCCTACCTTACCAGCGAAACTTGAAGTCGCGACTACAGCTATTCCGTAAAAACAGTATTTCCTAAGCGTGGTAAACACTAAGAAATAATGTTCAGATGGTCTACCTATTTAGTCAAACGATCACCAACTATCAATTTTAAAAAAACGTTCTTCTAAGCAGGTGTGCTAATATCGTAAATTGTGTCTAATATTTCTTTTATGAAGTTTAGTTATTATTTTGTCTTTTTTAATTAATTCTATTCAGGATGGGTTTAATAAGTTGAACAAAAGAGTACCTATACCGGGTGGTTTAATAGTGGACCCTGGCTATTATATCTGATATCTTTACAGGCGTGAGTATAGAGAAGGTTGGATGGAAGTAAAGTATGGTTGGTTACAAGAACAAAAGCCTTGCGTAATTAGACCGACCACGGCAATACATAAATAATTTGCCTCACGTACTGCTTTGTTCGACAGAAACAGGTTTTTATTTAGCGTTATTATATCAGGAAGAACACTTAAACTGTTTTTGAAAATATTAAATTAAAGCTTTCATAATCAAATTGGGTCATTTTGGAATATTATTTGCTACCAAAATTTTCTTCAAAAGGAGTTTCGAAATGTTTCATTGTTATGATAGGTATTGTAAAATTCACGCATCTATAAATTTTTATCCACAACGAAATATTTCAACCAAAATACTAAAATTTATGAAATACTGGTTCGAATACGAACCTAAAACTATTGAAACTTGAATTCTATAGACAATATAAAGCTTTGGACGTATCTACTGGACACCCTACAATTTCACCCTTTGTTATTTATTTCAGTACGAAAATCTTTGGTAACTGGAGCTCTACAAAATACGGTACGGGGATTTAACTTCGACGCAAAAGAAATTTTAGGCTCGTTTGTTAATGAAACAAATTTTCAGGGCGGGAACGTTTTAGGGCCTAAGCTCTTTGTAGTGTGCCAGCCCCCGCTTTGTCCGGAACAAGTGAACATCGGCAACCTCCTTTGTATCTCTTGCAATATATTGCTAATTACTATGAAAAGTAAAATTATTGTAACCCTCATTTGTGTCTCTGATGTACAAAGAAACAATACGGGCCGTTTACTTGTTTTAGAAAATCTATGGCGGTCCATCTACCTCCATAATTGTTAGTGGTTTTCTCCTTTATCAAGGTGACCCTCGTAACGAAAATCTTAACATTTCTCAGTCAGAGTTTCTTTATAGGTTGATAAAAATGGCTAAGTAATAGGTATGCTTAAAGGTGGAAACATATTTACCTGACGTGACGTGACGTGATGCGTCAGTAGCCTATCGGTTTCATATATTTTGTACGCTTAGAGACACATTCGTAGGTCGTGTCGTGTCTTGACACAAATGTTTGACACATCACGACACGTCACGTCAGGTAAATATGTTTCCACCTTAAGTTCCCCAAACGATAAACTAGGAATGTTATGACTGCATACCTACATATTTTAAAGTCAAGTAAGTATATATATAGTTAGTTACTTACGCAACATACGACTCCAATAGATGCAAATCACAATTTAAGTTTTCATTTCTCCCCTAACATATATTTTGCGGTGCAAGTTATGCCCCCAACGTGACCTACAGTCTATATAGCTTTACGGTATTAGAGGAAAAATCGCTACAAAATTTTACGTCGGCCATGCGACACCCCTCTAATAATGTCTGCTTAAGGGTGGCGGTAACATGGAGTACACATTTACGCTCCGTTAAACGGGAAAAGCTTTTTTCTTGTTTAGTGTCACAAAAACTGTTATTAGCCTGAATTGTGTCAGTAAAAGTCCCACCGAGTTACGGTTATTCCATAGAAAATTACAAAATTGACTCATCATCTTTGGAGGGGCGGCTCGGTGGCTCCATGAAAAGTAATCCAAAACATTTATGTCAAATAATTGTTTGAGAATAACGTTAAAATTTTATAATAATCGAGTCGAAACACTAATAACGAGGAAACTCTTTTACTTATCGTCAGAGACACTTGACTGAGTCCCTTAATGCGAGGATCGCGTGGCCGGAAATGGACATTCGTATTCAACTTGGAAAACAACAGAAAGGCATTTTATATGTGCTGGCGCTGGCAGTCATTACGTACCTTGTTCAATTATTCAGATTTTAATGTACTTTTAGAATTGATATATTAATTAAACTGTTTACCAGGTGGCTTTTTCTACAATTGTCTTGACTATATCTCTGTTCAACAAGTTCTTTGGAAACATACAATTGTTGATAATATTGCAATATTTTGATAAAGCTATTGGTTTTGTTGCAAAATTAAAAGAAATTGTCAAACCGTTTTCGAAAATTTTTGGGAATTCAAAATTTTGGGATATTTTGAGGAATTTAAAATTTTGGGATATTTTGAGAAATTCAACATTTCGGGAAATTCATTATTTTGGGAAGTTCAACAATTTGGCAATTCAACATTTAAGGAAAAAATGGAACAGATCTGAGACATTTTAATTATAGACACAGTGCAGTAAAAAAAAAGAAATATTAGGTAAGTACATATATTAGCAGAGTTTATTAGGCGTTAATGTAATAGGTAATAGCTAATCCATTAATACGGTTTTATCACCGCAAACTGTAATCGTAAGTGACCGCACCCTGTCGCACGCACGCTCCGCCGGCCGCAGCCCACCAAACTATAATGTTATTCCATTTCACAGCCTAAATCTGGAACGAATGACACGTGTTCTTTGCACATATCTTTCTCTATAATTGCATTGTACGGACATCTCCAATGCTTTGTTCAGACACGCTTAGTTATCTATGGATGCCTTAGACATTTGAATTTGCTTATTCAATTTACTATAGCTGCGCACCGTGGTTTCACCCGCGTAAATTCCGATCCCGAGGGATTATCAGGATCAAAAGTATACTATGTTACTCTCCATTATTTAAACTATCCTTATGCAAATTTTCATCAAAATCGGTCGAACCGTTTGACCGTGAAGAGGGAAGAAACAAATATAATAAACAAAGTTTCGGTTTTCAAATATTAGTGTGATTTATTTCGATTTTGTAAATAAGTGTGCTTCCATGAACAAGTTGAACTTAAAATGCTCCTTAATTAATGTACTAACGGTGATAGTATATACGTTTGCAATGCGGGAAAATATTCTAACTGCAATGAACTTTGAACTCTTTAGGACACCATTTAGCGAATAAATCCCAACCTAACGTAGAAGGAGGTAATTACATTGTAGTAGGTAAGTAAGGTAATTGTAAATTATTGCTGCTTTCCAGGAAACCACTGTATAATTTCTTAAGCAATGGAACAAAAGCTCTGCATTAAGCAATTGATATGGGCCATTTGTCAGTTGTCAAGCGTGCTGTTATGGATAGCATTTTTGCTTATTAAATTGAAATGAATGAAATAAAATTCCTCATTGCGAGAAATTAGGTTACAAGGTCATGGGTAATGAAAATAAGTGATTAATTTTCGTGGATTTAATTTTCAGTATGTTTTCTATTGTTTTGATTTAAATTAGACCTTCTTAAAGTCCAATTATTAGTCAAACTTGATCCAAACATCAAATCAAATCTAAAGTTTTACAGGATTTTTATACAATGCTGAAAAAAATAATGTACAGAAATAACACCGCGTTGACAAACCCTGGCAGATAAATTGTTAACTTAGCCTGACACAAGGCGGCTTTCAATTCTTTTTCAATAGTAGAATGTTTGGATAAAATATCGGCACTAATATAGGACACATTTAAGACTAATGAACACAGTTAGAACAGAAAATAATTCTAAATTATTCTTCTTAACACTGTTGTTTGGATTCGGATCCATAAAAACCAGTCCACAGGTGAATTTAACTAATTTTCGAAGTTTGTTACTCAATTCGCAGTTTGCAATTCTTGTGAGCCTGTGTCCGAAGATATGAATTTTTCTCCTTTGTAGATGCAAGTACCGACGTTCAACCATTAACTTCCTTTTTTAGAATTAAATAAAATATAATAGAGAGGACGGAGGATCTAAATGGTCGGGTGGATGCGAGACTGACGGCAACAGAAGCGAGATGGAAGATATTAGTTTTCGCCACATTGAACACGTTGTGGGATCCAACTTATTAGGAAATGTGATCATGCGAATAATACTCGCTTCATACGTTTTATTGCGTTAGGGTATTGGTTTCCCGCGATAATGTTCTTTTTATTTGAAAATTAATATCTCCCCGACGTTTTCCTGAAGAATTCTTTTTCAGTATCTCTCAGCCCAATAAATTCGATGAAATTCGAATTCTCTCGATATATTCAATTGGCTATTGACGACACTTTTCTATTATTAGGCTTTTAATCGAAATTCTCATAGTTTTTATTTCGGAGGCGTCTCACTGGCGCTGATTATGTAGATTCCTTTACACAGGACACTTTACGCAAACACACGAATGAAAATCGAATCAGATATGCATAGGATCTGTGTCTTGCTTGTTATTAGGGAAATGTGAAAATAAGATGATAAATAATCAGATTCATGTATCGGATTATTTATCATCTTATGGCTTATTCAAAAAATTAATGCAAAACTACCTATTGGCACGTGACGTTGAGACAAAGTACGAACCTATAACGTGTTTAAATAAAAATTAACCAGTTCGTTTGGGAATATACAGGCGCAAGTACTGTCAGATTATATTATTTATCATCTTACGATTTATTCAAAAAATGACTACAAAACTACCTATTAGCACGTGGCGTTAAAAAATAGTATGAAGCTACATATCTAAATAAAAAGTATTCAGTTAGTTTGGGAACATCCAGGCGCAAGTAACTATTTCCTATTTAATTTAACGTAGAAAAATAGTAATGATTAGTTTGTCGTTCAATTGAGGTGAGGCTTGGATCTAAGTCCACCTTAAATCCAATCGGATAAAGTGCACGGTCTCGAGCCGTCTCCGAGGAGTTATTTAGCTGAAACGTTTTGGTTGTTGACACAAGTTGCGGTATCGACTGTTGCAAAATTGAGTAGCCACTATCGGTTACATTCAACTAAATTACTACAAACTTCAAAATTCTTCCCACAAATTAAACCCAACCTAGATTGTTGAACGAAATTGCTTCGAAACTAGGTACCTGCCTTCGCAGCTATTTGTTTGCACCGAGTAACTAAAGAGAAACAAAAGTTAAACTATAATGTGTTCTCACAAGTAGTTAATGGATGGTAAGTTTCCGTAGGTACTTAAGCGGCCAATTCTTGAGTCGGGTCTACTTTCTGAGTACACATTAGTGGGCGCTTCCTCGGCTAAATCTTAACTATCTACTTAAGTCACTGTCAGGTCGAAGTCCCGATACGAATTGAATAAGCTTCTCTCTCTCTTTCATCGCCTTCCTTTATCTGATTTTATTACATGAGCTCCGTTGTGAATTTCGGTTCAATTACTTGGTAATTTGGCGAATTGGCGCGGCATTTTGTCAGCTTCGCGTGTTTAGTAGGCATCAGTATAGTAATTTTTCCTTATTTCTCCGAAGTCATCTAATTAATTGCTCTTCCTTGTCAACAAGCAATAGAAAAGCTGCTTAGGATTATTTTTTTTACATTGCAAAGGTCACTTTCATTTCACGAATTTTAAAAGGTAAATAAGCGTCATGCCAATGAATAAGGTAAGAAGTAAATTATTTACTCACAAACATTGTCAATGTTGATTAAGCCTCACTTCAGCGAATCAACTAGCCAATAAAATGCTCAGAGTTTCTCCCTCTGGTAATAATATAGAACACGACGTTGTCCTCGTAAAAATATGTTTAATGACGTCATAAAGATTCGATATGTTCGCTCGGTGTTGCGCTGAAAGCCTGCTAAGGGTAAATGTAACATTATAATATAGATCCTTATAAATCTGCGCGCACCTATATTTTTATTGGAAGAGCACTATCGATAGGCACTCTTTACTGTGGAAGTCACTTTTAAAGTATCGCAGCACTTACTTGTTACGAAGCGTAAATTCAAAAGCTTTTGGCTGTAAAAGGCTCTTGGTTCTTTACATTATTTATTTTTTTAAATATTAGTAGTAGGTATATCTACGTATTCAAAATATCTATTGTCAACAAATCAAACAGTTGTAGGAAATCGCTATCATATTGCTTTAAAATGTTACAGCGATCTACTTAGTTTTAACTATAATCACAATAGAAGTTTCACAAAGGCAGATTTTCCCATTGAATTGTCTCGAAATTTCCCCCTTGCCCTCCCTTTTCTCCCTTTAGAACCACAAGTTTCGTTATTAGCAACTGTGTTCGAAAGTTATAAGGGAATCACCTTCATTTAAGTTGAGATTAAATTCTTAGTTTGATTGAATAAACGCGCGCCATTAGTCCCGCTCGTGTCTGAAGGCTTTAGTTTTACAACTAGATTGATTAACTTGTAACAATTATAATTTAATTACTAGGCACTTAGATCTTATTAGTCTCAAATTATTATTAATTTATTTTGAGCAATGTAAGAATCAAACGGCTTATGCACAAACGGGCCACACATTCAATTGTTTCACTGTTTTGCTTCCATACATTGAGTTCCAGTCGGGCCAAAACTAAATTAGATAGTCATTTTAATGTGAAAATATTTTCATACATAATTTCCTCTTCGGGCCAAAACGATTTTGTGAAACTGTCTTATTAGTATTTTCTTTTGTTTTCGCGATGTTGGATAAACGAATTTTTCCGGTTTCAATCGCGTTGTTTTTAGTATTTTACCATTTTATCAATATAAATATTACTAAATAACCTAGTATTTACCATGTTTAAATTTGTTTATAACGGAGCTCGATAAATACCCCGTCATTTAATAATATTTGAAGTGAAAACATCCATTTATGTTCAAAATCATTTTATTAATGCCTAAGTTTCGAGATCTTTATAGATCTTATCCTCCGGGTACCTACCTACACTACCAGATGAACTGTCTTATTATTTCTGTGAATAAGCTACTTTGTGGCTGATTCACAGAATACTTAGGCATTTCAACTCTGAAAATGTCATGTTTTTCTCGAGAATTATATAAACAAGAAAATAAACAATGAATTAGACACAAACTTTGTGAAAACTTTTTGCAATCTTCAAAGAGCGTAAACGAGATCAAGTAATTTAAGACAAAATAAGCAAAATTACTCCGGCATTGTCGGCTTCTCAACGACGTTACCGAAAACGTTTCACAAGCGTTTCCGACAAATTAAATTTCATATTTAACATCATTAAATCAACATTATAGAACAATGTTATGATATTAGTGGAACGTTACCATTTTTAATAATTTGTATGGAAAACTCGTAATGCTTTAGGGTGGAGCAGATGTCCTTTCTGTTATTGTTATTCCAAACGCGAACCGTGAAGGAAAATTAAGGTAGGCCGCTACGGACATGTGGACTTTGATTCCATGCCGATTTTTATATGTAAAAATAGCATTTGCCTCATATGGTATTCATAAACGTTTCGGGACTGACCGCCCGACCGCTTGCCGTGTTGCATTTCATTTGAGAAGGTAAAATTCAAATACTTTCTTCTTTAGGTATCATCATACTTAGAAAATTGAAAAATCGAAAGTATATAAACGCCAGCTATAGAAAATTGAAATCATAGTAGTAAATGTTATTTAGTTAGCGGCTAACGTCCATTTAGTGACAAAGCAAGCAACGACATTAATGGGTTGTGATTAATGAGTACACTCGTTAAGGTTCTTGTTTGAACAATAATTAGTTACCTACTGTGAAACTAAATCAGGGAACATTTTTGCTTGCTTCGTGTTCGTCGCCGCCATCGCCCGGAAGCACTTTCCGTCATAACTTTCCAAACTTATCTTAGTTAGAGACGATCAATTTTCATTTTCTTTAGATTACACTTCTTCAAGAAATGAAACTCTAACAATGTTATTGTGATATATTGCTAATTGCAAATCAAATAGACACGTTTACATCAATTTTGTTTGACGATCTTTATGGTTGTAATCAGTCTTTCCCACAGATCTGAAAATGTTGTTTTTATATTACCAACACTAGCTGCGTCCCGCGGTTTCACCCGCATAAGTCCCGATCCCGCGGGATTTTCCAAAATCCCTTTCTTAGTGGATTTTAACACACACCACAAATAACACACTCTTCTAATTTCATGCCTCTAGGACCAGCGGTTTGAGCTCTGCGTTGATATATAGATCAGTCAGGACTTTGAATTTTATATATAGGTATATTTGTTAAATTAATTACATTTTGTACAAATACAAGTTAACGTTATTTAGACTAATTATTTTATTCAAAGAGATTCCACAATTTGTTTCTGTTTTGTTCCGCTTCGCCTACATGTTTACACATTATACAAATGTAGAACCCACCTAATACGATTAAAAGATGATAAACAAACAGTATACGCGTCGAGTTATACTTAATTTAGAGAATTCTGTCATAACGAACCAGTCCGACCGTATCAACACATCATGTCACGTCTCATCCAATATAGAATTTGTCAAAAGTTGGAACAACATCGGAATTTTGTATTCAAAGAAACTTTTGACAAGACTTCGACCGTAATAAGCAATGAAAAAATGAAAACTGAAACGAATAATGTCGGACGTGTGCCTAGAGTCAGCGGTGTTTTCAAAGAAAAATCTGTAGTCGAGGGATAACGAAGTAAATAATTCATTAGATGGCTGCGACAAAATTGGATAGGCACTTTGTGTAAAAACGTGTTCTGTAAATGTATGGTGTGTCGGTGAGGGCTGGGCCAGGCGTAGAAGCGGTGAGTTTCTCGGCGAGCATCCATCATGCTCAGAGGCCGGTCCGCAGATTGATCGCCGGCGCCGACCGCGCTACCTACCCGAAGAGGAAACACTGAGACAAAAATGGTGGGAGCAAACAAATGTGCTGTCGATATCGTGACAGAAGGATTGATAGTTTATAGCCTCCGCGTAGTCCAGCGCTTCTCACGTTCTCGCTCGCGTTACAACAAAAACCAAGCTGTCCAGTGTCCATGGTCAGCTACGGAACGAACTCTATTTATCGGCGAACATGAATATGAAATATGAAAACGTTGAATGTGTTGCAATTTTGAAATTCCCTTGCAAAAGTTGCACCTAGGTATTTTTTATCGAACTGAGAGGTGAAAGAAAGAGACATAGTTATTGCACGACGTTACACACAGCGCAATCTAGCCCGAAACTAAGCACTAGGCTTGTACTATGGGTACTAGACAACTACATAATATACACTACATTTTTTTTTTGTAAATACATACCATATTATGATACATACAAAACACCCAGACCAAACAAATATTTAGGTAGGTATGCTATTGATTGAATGTTAAGTACCTACTTCACATAAAGTCTTTAAGCCGATCAATAACTTTTAGTTTAATTGTTTAATGATTGATCTATAATTTGTTCCAGAGTATGTGATGTCGGAAGGTGGGGCCGGAGGCACCTACCCGGCGCGGTCTCCAATGTCGAGCTCCACTACGGGACATTCCAGCTCCAGCCACCACAGGTAATTAAGCACTCTGATTACTTTGATTGTTCGATTTACTGTAATTATATTTAATGTAGTAAGTACCTCTTATAAACGGTAACAAATCAATTAACTGTTTAAAATTCAAAAAGGGTGTAGGTAGGTACTTTACGTAAATATATTTTAGGGGTTTATATCATATCACTTACATCCATAGGCAGTAACGTACTGGAAGACTTTGGTCGCTTGTCACTTATTACCAAATGAAGACGGCGGACTAGTCTCGGAATTCGTTCTACTATGCCGACTTGACATTTACCCATGATAGACCACCGTGAATAAGTGAAAGGGTATATTCTATGCGATTGACTGAAGAGTTGTGTAAGTCTAGTGGTAGATACCTCAAGTTTCAGTCCGAAGGTCTTGGTTTCGAATCCCTGAAAACAGCGCCCCAATATGAAAAAAATATGTACGCTATTACCATCGCTCTTACAGTAAAGGCAAACATCATGAGGAAATCAACACGTCCAAGGACTCACCACGGTCCGAAGGCGTAGGAAATTTGCTAATCCGGAGTAGGCTCCTACATCTTACTGCGTAACATCGCCAAGATGTGGACCTTGCTCTACAGTAAGACATAATTATCGAGCTATATAGTACGCGAGCGAGCTACATCTTAGACTGCATCGTTATTTCGTATCTGATAAACTTTATATACCTATATATCCTTCATTTAAGCGAACCAAAATTAAGGGGAACTGAAACATAAATAAGGTTCATATTTCTACCCTATCTTCAAAAAATACTGTACGATACTGCAGTCATGTCAGTAAAGTAAAATATAAAGCTGAATGACCCCAATATTTTGACAAAAGCTTTTACGCAGATACGCAGTCACCGAGTATGCACATAAAAGCCCTCAAAATTTAATAAAGACTTTTACAATGGAGGGCCTCTTATAAAAACTCTACTTACTAATGCACTTATATTCTAAATTTTTCTTTGTACTTCGAATACCCCTGAAATTAATCTTAACTCAAGTCAAAAGGATCTAATAGTGAAAATACCGCACGGCTATCGGACATAAGCGAAGAATTGCGTAATGAGACCTTTTCGAATGTTTAAATTGAAGGGCAGTATGCCCTCTAATTAAATAATCACTCCTGCCTTTTCATTCTGAAAAAGAAAATCTCGGAGCTAATAAAAAATTGATGGGACCGCTCCGTTCTCCAACAGTAAAAGTGCCAGTGACGGTCCACATTAATTTAAACTTATCCGCGAGAAAATACTTTAAACTTTGGAATTGAGAATGTACTTCAATTTACATTTTTAATCGTAGTTCTGTTTACTTTGGTGTATTTAGCTCGAAGCAAGCAAATTAGCGTTTAAATTCAAATAATTTTAAAAATCTTTTCTTGAAGTTAAAAGATGGTGGTAGAGGTGTATTAGATAAAGTATATTTCTGTACAATTTTATTAGAATGCGCACTGAAACTAGTAATTTAAAGAAAATTTGACTTGTGCTTTTAATTATAACCATGCACCTGTCAAATTATCGACAATGTACAATGAGATACTATAGAAGGGTACTTGTACTGCTTTTTGAAAAAATCCTTTCAAAAATTTTAGTACCCGGCGGGATTCAAACCCGCGACTATTGGTAATCCGAACCAACGCGTTTGACCGCTTCGCCACGGGTAGCCCGGTAGGGGCCCGAAGCGGTCAAACGCGTTGGTTCGGATTACCAATAGTCGCGGGTTCGAATCCCGCCGGGTTTTTGAAAGCATTTTTTCAAAAAGCAGTATTACTAAGTGTGGATTAACACTAAGAAATAATGTTTACAGGGTACTAGTAATTTTTCATTAGATTACTATGATTCACAATGGTGAAAACTATTAAAAAAAACATTTTCTACCAAAAGTACACTTAAGCTGTTTGCTTTAACTTACATTTTGAAGTTTCACTGTTTCATAACAAAACTTAAAGTAAAATAGTCCAAACAAACAAAACTTACACCCGTATCGTTATTAAATGTGGCAGTTAAAATCAAATTGTTAGTAAACAGCAGTAAATTGTGAAAGTGCATACGTTATAAATAAGTTCACCTGAGCGGAGCGGTCGCGATCCTCTCTTGTGACGTCACAGTTTTATGTAATTCACGTTAATTACATGTGCAGGTCTGTGCATTACTCCTATAAAAGGATGTGGTTCGGGTATTGTATTAAAATATTATCTATATTTAACCCCTACTTATAAACGATGATTAACAGATGACTAAGTTATGCAACGTTTGTCACTGTCTGTCAACTTTGAAACTACATGTCACAGTAAAAGACAAACGATACATAGTTTATGCAGCTGTTCATTAGCGTTTATAAGTAAAGGGGTTCGTGTTAGGTTTCGTTTAGTACCAAAATGTTGAATTCCCAAAAGCACCTACTTGGAACGAAACTTGAAAACTACTTTTGGAATCTTTGCAAAGAATCCCATTCATAAATTATTAGAATTCTTAGTTTTAATGTGACAATCTGTTTGTCTTGAACCTTTTTCAAAATCAGATATTTTTCTGTTGAACACTCTATTTTCTTAAAGATCGTGGTATCTATCCATCTTGACTCTTGATCTTAGAGGATGAGTAAAATAGATGTAACCGTGGAGCAGGATCCTATCAGACGAAAACGGTAAACGGACCCCTCGAAGCGTTGGCGTTTTGAAAGAAAGAAAAAAACTGTACGTGTCTGACAAAACCCTAAGTTACCATTATCGGATACTCCACAGTTCCCGAGCTGCATTTTTTTCATCAAGTACTGTAACATAGTGTACACAAGAACAGGTCGGACGAGGTACGTCGCCACACGCTGGTACCACGTTACCATTATCAGAATACATTAGCCACTATCTACGTGCTTTGACTGCGCGAATGTACGTACGTTCGTTAACGGCTTTCCCTCGAGCTTTACGTACGTAATCTGACCTCTTACCTTTCTCTGACCCACAGTTTAGATTCGATAACGTAGGTTTGTTCCGTTTCAGCCGTGATGCGATTTGCGAACAAATCTTTAGATTCTTTTAACAATATTTTAAACAAAGGTTCTTTCAATTAGTACTGGTATATTTTGAGTAGATAGAATTTGACCGAGCAAGCTTGTCCCTTGTTCTAACTGCTTCTAGTTTTATTTGAACATCAAAATTATTCCACGTTTAAATGAGTAGGTACATAGTGAAGACCAATTTGTTACCAAAGTTTTAAGCTACCAAACTTCGAAATATTTTAAAAGTTGTCCTTTTCAGTTTCTTAAAGTATCAAGATTTCAGATCTAGAAAACTAAAACATTTTATATTATCATTTCCTTTGCCAGATTAGCTGTTAAAAGCTGAAAAATCTGGAGCTTATAACTTTGTAAATATAAAATAAGTTCTGCAGACGTCTGCTAAGAAAATTTTCGGTAAAATATAGTAGACTCGCAAACAGCTTACAATCTGGTAAAGTGACAACATGTTTACGGCAAAGTAAAATGGGAAAACTCTAAGATTAGTTGATGAGTTAAAGCTAAATGTCAGTAAGCTTCTTATCAGAGTAAGCACTTCACCTACCCTTCTTTAAGGTAAACTTTCAAATACTACGTTTTGTTTTTAGTTAGATACAATAAAATGATTTAGTATCTAAAGTTTATTAAATCAAAGTTACAAGGGACTTTTTTTCCCAATTTCTTAATTTATTCGGTTTTAAAATATATTTCTTGTTAAAGAATTTTATTGTTTACAATTTAAGTCTAACTGAACAGTAAAATTTGTTCAGCCCATCAGGTCTTACAGATGTCATTAAATTGCTTTGAGATCATCATTTCATCCTTTCACGAAACAGGATTTTGTTTGGTCAGACGAAACTGAAGGTATAACGGATCGTAACCAGTCTATACTACAATGAAACAATACTTTCAAAACTTCAAATAATGTTTTTATGTGTGGGTTAACACTTTTGGAAAAAGTGTTAGTAATAGACTTTTATTAATTAAGTGTAAACGTTAAATATTGGTATAGTTGGGTTATAATTGTCAGACTGTTTTCTGTCCATTTTGTTTCATTTCCCTGGGCTCCATCATCTGACCAAGTGTCCGAGCGTTAGCATTCCATCGCTCCACAGAGACATGGAAAATGCTTTAGTGAATCTATTTGAGTCCAAAAGCATTCAACCACTTTTTGTTACATCTTTCGAATTACCTGTAGGCCACATTCCATCTCAAAATTGGATTTTGTGCCTAAGAAACGGAGTGGATAGCTTTACGAAATATCATTTATTTCAAATCTTTAATTTATAAAATGGAATTGTGTAATTTCGTAAATGTTAAATTTTAAATGTGAAATAAAGTTATAGATATCTAATCTAATCATTTTTAAATGCATTAAAAACACGTTAGGTGTACCAAATTTACAAACTCAAATCACATTTTGATTTATAATGTGTTTTAAAAACGTCTCTTATGATTTACCTATACATTGTACTTATAGGTAGCTTTTTGGAAAATGAGTACTTTAAAAATAATTGTGTCAAATGTTCTGCATCTGAAAAAAATCTCGAACCTTTTGTATTTAGCAGTCTTAAACCGCCTATGCAATACTTCCTAATTGGATTACAGTCAATCTCTTGAAATTTCTGAAACAAAATCTTATTGTCTGATAAACCGACAGCTTAACAGCACCAGCAGCCGACCGAAACATTTTAACTGTTTACTCTCAATACATTTATGAAAATCTGCTATACGTACATAAGAATAAATTAAGTAAATTTCACAAAAACAGAGATGTCCGTCAGGTTAATTTGAGACACAAGGATGATCTGACTGTGCCTTAAAGCAGGCTCCAGAAAATAAGTAAGTCGTTCTGTAGCACTAATGTACTTTATTATAATAAACTACCTGAAGACGTATATGACATGTCCATTACAAGATTCAAAAAATATATTAAACTTAAATTGTGTAATAATAAGGCGTCATCATATTTTGATGAAAAGAATCAATGGACATGATTGTTAACTGCTCCTGTTCAAATTACAGATATCTGTATTATAACAATTGTAATATAAAACATGATTAAAAAAAAATTGAAAAAAACCCCAAGAGTTTCTTGTGGTTTCTTCTCATTCGCGTTCCAAAACCACAGTAAAATCTCGACGTTTCAAAACGTACGTATGTAATTTATATTTACGTTTTAAATGAATAAATGAATTTTGATTTGATTTGATTTATTGCAAAATGCTACGATATTTTGAGGGCATTTTCCTTTAAAATGTTGTTCCACAAAATAATGAATTCCCCTAATATTACAATCAACTGAACGATGACTTAACAAATTTTGACTATTGATTAATAACATCCAGTTGTTTTGGTTAGGACAAGTACTCGCAGATCATTAATACATTACAGGGCAGGGGTAGGACGCACCTAACACCCTAACAGACACAGTTGCTTATTCACTACGTGGGTAAGTACCTATATAATACTGTAATACCGTTACCTTTCAAATTGAACTTAAATAATATAGCAGCTATTTCTAAGACTCGATTTGAAAACTTGCAAAGGTTTTTCGTGCGAAGGAAATGGCTCGATCTACGCAGACTGCCAACAACTATGTGAGAGGAAATTAAAATTTAAAAGTTTAGCACTGTAGTGGTATGGTAAACTCAATTCTTTTTTTATATTTAAATGCTTTCTTTGTGCGAATATTGTTTTGAAGTTCTCTTAAGGAGAACTGCTTATTGTTACAGATTTAATAGAATAACTACTGACGTTACAAGCAAAGCATATTTTGATGTTAAAGTTTTGTAAAAAAATAATTAGCTTGAAAGATTAAAAATTTAAATCAAATCAATAAATACCTAAGTTCAAACCCATTTGAATATTTCATAAAAAATAGTTCGTTAAATAAAATTTATCATAAATATAAAAGATGGCTACTGAGATGTAAAACCTAAATTAGTAATTGAGTTTCTAGATTGTGCGCTGAAAGTTTTCTAAGAGAAATGCAAACATTCATGTGAATGCTTCTTACTCCTTCAAAAAAACTACGCTTCAGAGTGCGCTGAAATTCAGTGTAAGAGTTCCTATTTTTGCCTTATATAGTAGGTAGGTACGCAATTCTAAAAATATCTTACGATTCGTCTAAAGCAATTGTATATATTTTTTTTAAATCGTGCGTTTCTTTGACGTCACGTACCGACAAGAAGGCGTAGGTGTAGGTATATAAGGACTCGTAGGTATGTATTATATGTAGGGATCAAACTTTTAACACTCCTTCATATTTTTTAGGGGGTGTGTATCTATCAAATACAATTAAAAAAACAATTACTCAATTACAAGTTCACTTTTTATAATAAAACAACTAGTTCAAAAACAGCTGAGTCAGACTGTTCATTAGTCATTGACCTCAGAACAACAAGAGGGGGGCAATAAAATAACCCCTTTTACGATGTGTTAAGTGGAAACGAATCATATCAAATCATCAATCATAATTCTTCCCTTTACAATATCCTTGTTCAAATGGAATCCCACTGCTAATATAATTTATAGTAAAAAGGTATTTTAATTGATTTCGTGTCATAATAAAGTAACTCGCTTCTTTGTTATTTAAAAACTAGCAACATTGGCGTTGCACCGTGCGGGTGAAGACTGTAATGCCACTAATAAAATATATGCCAAAGTTTAGAAGTTTTGTTTAATTGTTTCTTTATTTGAATGTTTGTGTTTAAATCATGCAAAAATACTTATACGACTACGACGATGCAGACAGATGGACATCCAGATTAACACATAGGCTATCCTTATCCAGAATCCGCGGGCGGCAGCTAGTATACAAATAAACCTTCCAAAAAAGTTAGAGGACAGACTGAGAACTTAAAAAAACGTAGGGGCATGGTCATGGCTGATATAGGAATTATGGCATAAACATAATTTTTCTAATATCTTTATCCAAGGAGGAAACATTCGACTACATCTGTAAAGTTTGTATTGAGAAAACAGTAGGTAGACTGTCCCCTTAATTCTAATAAAATGTGCCATAGTAATAAAGACTATGTTACTGTTAACGATTGTTAAAATACGACAAAAACAAAAGACGGTAAAGTCAAAGCACCGTAATTAGAAGAGAGCAGCGGATTAATTCAGTAGAGTGGCAGGTTAATCTAGTACTGAATAAAAAATCAACGAAAAATATTATGTGCTTGAACCCAGCTCTTTTATAACAGGTATACTTACCTACTTTGTCGTTGGCTGCAGTGATAATGGTATTTCGGAGTACTGAAGACCTACCTTTTTACCGAAATTTCACATTAGAGCTGAGAGCAAACACCTTTTATCCTACCGTCTATTAACTTTTAACTCATAGGTAGCAAAGTTGTTTAAATAAAACAAACGATGAAATACGGCTATTGCATTTTGGAGCAGTGTATCTGTCAGAGTAGGTTTTTGAAGTAAATTACTAGACTAATAAACTTTTAAAACTAACACGATTTGTACTTATACCAGCAGCGTTCCGCGGTTTCACCCGCGTACCTAATTTTTAAATTGTGTATCTTATTCCGACATTTTGAATATATTACAATAGTCTTTTGGAGGAGACTATTGTAATATAGACTCGAGGAGACGTCTGATTCTCATAAAACTCGGCACAAGTTATTCATTCTTTAATTTCCAATCGTTTACTTTTCATAAATATAACTGACGTTTCCTTATATAGGTAGGTGAGGTTCATAAAAAAGAAGGACCTACAAAAATAAACTTTTGTTTAGGGAGTGTAGAAACAAATATACGATTTGCGGAGGCATGCCAGGGCCTCTACTTTAATTCTACGAACGATAAAACGAAACAATAATTCCAGAAGAAAATCTGTCATCCTTCCGTCCATAAATTTTATTTTCTGACGGTTTTGATGGACAGCTTTTCTTTCTTTCGTTCGTTCGTTCGTAGGATTAAAGTACCTCTCCTGGAGTTACCCAATGGCTGATATTGTCACTTCCCGAAGCAAATATTTTAACCAACTTTGAGAGCAGAACATGATACGGACACGTAATAAATGAAATGGTTGAAATTGAGACATATAAATTATTTAGGTATCTTTGGCTTTTGTACCCTTGACAAATTATTATCTGCCATAAAAGTTACAAACAAAGTTTTGAAACCTACGCCCAGCAATACGCGTTCTTTAGAACTAAAATGTTTAAGATTTTAGAATATCTGCTACGACTAATTTTTTTAGGTTTTAATCGCGTGGTGTTTATTACTTTTAGCATTGTTTCAACGCTCGACGTTTCGAGACCTTTACCTACAGGTCTCTTCTTCTAGTCTTGTCCAAAAGAACATTCCCAGCAAAAGTTTTACCGAAAGTAAACTTTTCTTTGTAGAAACAATGCCTGGTCAAAAGTGGTTCGGTAGGTGACTTCGGTGAGTATATTGAAAGACCTGAAGAAGAAACTTGTAAAGTAAGGGTTGTGCATTGAAACAATGCTAAAAGTAATAAGAACCACGTGGTTAAAACCGAAAAATTAGTTTAATATCTATCCAACATCGCGAAAACAGAAGAAAAATCTATCTCCAACGATTTCAAACTTAGTAAGAAATACACAGTACCTACCTAGAGCCTATAAGAAATACCTAGGTACCAGGAAGAGCACAATTTACTTGCAATTTTCACATAATTGCTTATCGGACCGTTACTCTACACTCGCAATGACAATAAGAATAAAAAAAACACATAAACCAACATAAACAGTTTTCATTCAACGTTAATATAAAATTTACAACTGTGATCACCACGAAAATATTTTCATTTTACGGAAACCAATTTACTTTTGTTAAAAATTGAAATGAAACTTGGAAATAAATAAAACACGCGCTTAAAGTTATGTTTGTAATTAGTTTCGGTTTAACTCATGAATTTTTGACGAAATGCCTATTGTCGGTTTTCAGTTTTCTGATTCATTTGTAGCTTTCATAAAATAAAAAACCGGCAAGTACCACAGTGCCACTATTTGTTGTTATTTACTTGTATCTACTTATAAAGTAAAGCATACTTGTCTGTAGTAATTGTTCTGCGGTCATATTTTTTCACTTGGGTACTAGCCTTTTTAACTACAAATTATTTAATTTAATAACTGTACATATTTATTTATTTAGCTACAACCCAGTAATTTACCTGTCAGTGTGAGTTCTCTTACTGCCTATATAGGTACAAAGCTTTATTGCCAAAGCTTTATCGGCTGGCCCGTGCATGAAGTACCAATTGGTGGCATTAGTAATCCGACTTTATTTTATCCATACCTAGCGACCCGTCCCGGCTTCGCAGGGTGCATATTATTATACATAAACCTTGCTTTTGAATCACTCTAGCTATTAAAAAAACGGCTTCAAAATCCGATGCTTAGTATTAAGTGGTTTTAAAGATCTAAGCATACATAGGGACAGACAGCGTGAAGCGACTTTGTTTTATACTATATGTAGTGATAGTCAAGTTGCCCATATAGTACATTTTAATTATTTTACCCACACTCTAATGCTAGCAATTCTAGACGTTTGTTAGCACGCCGCCCGCCACCGCGGGCAGACAGACAAACAAACGGACGAACACGGTATAACTATAAGGACTTCCGGTTACCTAAAAATAGACCTTAATATGGAGGTTAAAGTGAATCTGTAATCAAAAAGAGTAGGTACCTATGAGACTACATTGTTAAAGTTTTAATTGCTTTTATCACGGGCATTCGCTTTTAGTGCCTGAAAATGCGTCCTACTACGAGAATTCAGTTATCAAATTAAATCTTTTAACATGATAAAAATGTACTGTCACGTTATTTAATCTTTAATTTTAAATGTGAAATTTTATTGCTTAGTTTGTGGTAGGTACCTACGTGTTTCCATAATAAAATTACTGACCAATTACATTGCAACTTAATGTAGTTAGGCAGCGATAGGAATGTAAAGGTACCTACCTACATTTAAACTTATTTACCAAATGATCTGTACTAAAGTATAAAACCACGAGGCGTAGGTATCTAATATAGTTATACCTATGGGTATATATCTCTCAACACAACTATTTGAATGCTCTATATGTATATCTCTATTAGAACACGCTCACTTTACTGGATTTTCAAATACCACCTGCGGGTTTACCTGTACTAGAAATGCTAAAAACTGGTCACGTGCGCTCAGTACCTAAATATCAGTGAAATGTTCCATTCGGGAACAATATGTCATAATAACGGTAGACTGCGCCGCCCCCCCTCGAGTTTGCATCAGTTGTGGTCTATTGTCCTATGTCATTCAATTATCATGAAACATGTCAAGCATTGATGCGACTGGACTGCTGTCCGGTTACTAATTATATACCTTTTGTATTGTAGGTGGATATAATATTCTGTCCGTCATTACACAGACCTCTCCGTTATGTATTTCGGCTTGATTTAATTTTGGACGGAGGTGAATCAATACATAGGTAGGTAGGTACCTACTTTGAAATGAGTTTTATAATTATCTACCTACAGGGATGGTGGTCCGTAAATATACGAGAAGGTATAAAATATGATGAATTGATAAATTGATGAACTGGGACAAAATAAAGATGTAGGTACCTTCTTCACCATTGCTATTAAATATCTTACAACTCTTTTTTCGGTTTTAATCGCGTGTTTATTTCATTGGGCATTGTTTCAATGCTTAACGTTTCGATATCTTTACAGGTATTTTCTTCAGGATTGCTTCTTCAAGATTGGTTCCTAAAGAAGAGACCTGTTAAGGTCTCGAAACGTTGAGCATTGAAACAATGCTAAAAATGATAAACACCACGAGATTAAAACCGAAAAATGAGTGAAAAGAAACGAGTAAAATGGTAAGAAAGAAATATGGTTATTTACTGGAATCAGGGATACATAGATTTCAGAGAATTTCAGCGTATAATGAAAAAATGTAAAAATGAGTTAAAAACATTTAATACCAATAATTGACGCGCTTTAAAACAAATTCAACAATGAGAAATAGCGACTAGCAAAAAATGTTTCATTAACGACCTCCCGAACAAATCATGCGTCTATAAGCAATCCTCTTAGAGTAAGCCCCAGCCCCTCGTATAAGCCGAGCAATAGAGATATGATAGACGTTATTAATTATATGTCGTTATGTCTTGTGCCGTTTCATTGTGAGAATCCGGAAGACGCCGTTTTCCCCTACGAAACGAAGAACTAAATCATAGCGTATATTATAGGTGCTATTGTTATATCCATTGAGAAACCAATGTTTTTTTTAATATTACTCACTTTAAAACAATTTCAACGAGCCTCGGAATTTTTGAAATCATTTTTTTTTTTTCAAAAACAAGTTTTAAAGACCTATTTAGTAAAGACCGTACCCAAGTGTAGTTATTGTTAAACTTATTATAAGTAGGTACCTAAACATCAAAAACGGATTTCACAGTGAATCGAGTAAGTTAACTAGGTACACGAAGTAAAAGTATTGAGCAGACAAAATAAAGTAAATATTTACAGAATATTACAGTCATGAATTAAAAACTTTTTCATTTGTGAAGTCAGTTAAAGCACATTGAGTAAGTACACGTTTTGTAGCAAACAAAACCTTCGACATTCAATTGCGAATAATAAAAATAAAAAGCATATTTTGCAAATGAAACCACTACGGGGGCTAGACAAAACATCCCTGTGATGTGAGGGTATTTCCCCGGTAACACAGGCCTCGCGTCCATGGTTACCGGCTGCGCAAAATGGCGCGCCGGCTTACCGCATCATAAAATCCGGACTATAGCAAATTCACCTTCACTATCATTATTAAATTCGAGCTTTCATACACGAGTAGCTTTTTTAATTAGTATTTTTCACTAGTTTCTTTCGTTTTAATGCTTTACAATATTAAGCCAGTGGATTTAATAAACTAATAATACTTTATCTGCAAATATTTTAGATATTTTTGTTATAGGTACTTGGTTATAAGTTAGGCCTTTAGATCTAATAACTTAAAGTAATACTTTAATAAAAGGTACTTCGGTAAGTATTCATTTTACTTAGCTTTAGCTTAGTTTAGCTTAGCTTAGAGAGTTAAGAGGACAGTCTACCTACTCTTTCTGCCTTTGTGTCAGAAGTACCATTGATTTGTAACATTGATTGTACAAGTGACACAACTTTGTATCCTTAGTACCTTTAATGGTACTAGTGACAACTATTTAGGATCAGTAGTACCATCAGAAAAATTGATGTATCGCTAGTACCATGAATGGTACAACTAAGCATTGAAGTACCGTGGAGTGGGCCCAGGAAGTGAATTGTCGCAATAAATAAATACTATACTTACGATACGCCAAGTACTGGCCACTTATAATATGAAGTACATTTCGGTTTACGTCAGTCTGACACTATTATGCATTCATTATTTTTCATGTGTCGAACTGATTGTTACCCAATCCTTGAATTTGGATTTACAAATTATGAAAATAATACTGCAAACCTTCAAATAATAAAACATTTCCTCGGCCACGTCGCACTATCTTAATTTCCGAAGCATGATCCGACGATGCCGCTTCGCACATTATTTTTTTATTTATAATTATGAAAATCCGGCTTCAGGTACATTTGTACAATTTCCATATTTGTACAATTCCACATTTGTACAATTTCACATTGGTCCAATTCCACATTGGTATAATTAGAAATTTTCGTTTAGGTGCACAATGTCCAAGTTGCATAATGTCATCATCATCATCATCCGAGCGTTGTTCCCGGTTGCATCTCTCTCGAGAGCCCGGGGTCCGCTTTCCTACTTTTACGTCTCCACTTCGCACGATCTTCGGCATCCCGTGTGGTGAGGCCATTTGCACGCATATCCGATCCTACAACGTCAAGCCAGCACTTCTTGGGTCTTCCCAATCTGCCGCGGCCGGGCGGAGGCGCCATAGCAAGACATTTGTTTCCCACGTAACTAGCCGGTTTTCGTAGAACGTGGCCGTACCACCGTAGGCGGCATTCTTGCAGTTTGTCTGCAATGTCTCGGACATGAAGGCTGCCCCTGATGCGGGAGTTTCTGACGCGGTCTTTTCGCGTCACTCCACACATCCAGCGCAGCATCTTCATCTCCGTGACACGCAGCTCCTGCTTATGTCGCTCAAGCAATGGCCACGCCTCACTACCATACAAAAGGACAGGTCTAATGATCGTTTTATAGACCTGTCCCTTCAGTTTAACCGGCATTTTCGGGTCACAGATGACACCAGTTACCTCCCGCCACTTGGCCCAAGCTGCCGAAATGCGGGACTTGACGTCACAATCGATGTCGCCGGACTCGTGAAGCACAGATCCCAAGTACTTAAACTGGTCTGTCCGCTCGACCATGTGACCGTCTACGCAGACAAGTGTGGGATCTGTGGTATTGCTAGCCAAGTATTCGGTCTTCGCTACGTTGAGTTGCAAACCGCCGTTCTCAAGTGACTCTTTCCACGCATTTACACGCCTTCCAAGCCGTTCCTTATCCGAGTCCGCTAGCGCAATATCATCAGCATACATGAGCATCCACGGGGGCTGCTCGTGTGCGTCTCGGATGACTATGGACAGTTTGTCCAGTATTACGCTAAACAGAAACGGACTTAGGACGGATCCTTGGTGGACTCCGACTGTAATGGGGAAAGATTTAGTGTCACCAACAGCAGTTCGCACCACAGAATCGGAATTTCGGTACATGTCCCTGATGGTTTCAATATAAGTTTCTGGCACCCCTTTGGACCGCAGCGCCCACCAGATCATCAGGAACACAGTCGAAGGCCTTCTGCAAGTCCAGGAACAGAAAATGCAGAGGCGTATTCTTCGTTCTGTATTTCTCCATAACGATCCTTAGGGCGAAAACAGTCATCGCTGATTCGGCGCGGTCAGTCCTCGGTATGTCTAAGGGAGGACGCAAGTGTGACAAGGAAACTTGGTGGTGGAACGACACAGTCCAGAGGGAGACTAGGGTGAAGAAAGCCCTCTTTAAAAAGTGGCAAGCGTCCAACTCTCCTGAAGATCGCGACGCGTACAAGTCTGCCAAACATGCCACAAAGAGAGCAGTAGCCAGAGCCAGACGGGACCACGTACAGCCATTGTACGATAAGTTAGAAACGTCTGAGGGGCAGAAGCTCATTTATAAGTTGGCACGTTCTAGGATCAAAGCGGCACAGGATATAACCAAGTGCCGCTGTGTAAAAGATCCTAATGGTAACCTGCTATGCGAGGACCTCGCGGTGAAGGAGAGGTGGTGCTCTTATTTCCACGAGCTTAGTACCTTAATGGTACTAGTGACAACTATTTAGGGTCAGTAGTACCATCAGAAAAATTGATGTATCGCTAGTACCATGAATGGTACAACTAAGCATTGAAGTACCGTGGAGTTGACCCAGGAAGTGAATTGTCGCAATAAATAAATACTATACTTACGATACGCCAAGTACTAGCCACTTATAATTTGAAGTACATTTCGGTTTACGTCAGTCTGACACTATTATGCATTAATTATTTTTCATGTGTCGAACTGATTGTTACCCAATCCTTGAATTTGGATTTTCGGCTTCAGGTACATTGGTACAATTTCCATATTTGTACAATTCCACATTTGTACAATTTCACATTCGTACAATTCCACATTGATATAATTAGAAATTTTCGTTAAGGTGCACAATGTCCAAGTTGCATAATGTCATGACGGTGCAAAATGTCATGGTCGCAGAATGTCAAGTTTGCAGAATAACATAGTCTCAAAATGTCCAAAAAAAACATTTAAAAAATTAATGTGGAATTGTACAAATATGGAAATTGTACCAATGTACCTGAAGCCATCTGCAGGATGGATTCAGCTTGGGTTAATACTGCTGTCTGACTGTAAGTAATAAGTGAAATTCCCTTAGATTCAAAAAAATCACATACGGAGATTATCAACTATCCGTCAAGTACCACATTCTGTTCGTAGTTGTCTCACACGTGACCTAGGGGTCATGTGTGAGACAACTTCAACCGGGCTTCAGGTATATTGGTACAATTTCCATATTTGTACAATTCCACATTAATTTTTCAACTATTTTTTTTGGACATTTTGAGACTATGTGATTCTGCAAACTTGACATTCTACGACCATGACATTTTGCACCGTCATGACATTATGCAACTTGGACATTGTGCACCTAAACGAAAATTTCTAATTATATCAATGTGGAATTGTACGAATGTGAAATTGTACAAATGTGGAATTGTACAAATATGGAAATTGTACCAATGTACCTGAAGCCGAAAATCCAAATTCAAGGATTGGGTAACAATCAGTTCGACACATGAAAAATAATTAATGCATAATAGTGTCAGACTGACGTAAACCGAAATGTACTTCAAATTTTAAGTGGCTAGTACTTGGCGTATCGTAAGTATAGTATTTATTTATTGCGACAATTCACTTCCTGGGCCAACTCCACGGTACTTCAATGCTTAGTTGTACCATTCATGGTACTAGCGATACATCAATTTTTCTGATGGTACTACTGACCCTAAATAGTTGTCACTAGTACCATTAAGGTACTAAGGATACAAAGTTGTATCACTTGTACAATCAATGTTACAAATCATTGGTACTTCTGACACAAAGGCCTCTTTCTCTGTACAAACGAAGTCGACTGTTTCCTCCCTGGATAAACACATTATAGCAAATATGTTTATGCCATAAGACCTATATCGGCCATAACCACGCCCCTACGTTTTAGTTTTTTTTATTTTCTAATTAGAATAGAAATAAAATTCAGAAAAATGAAAAAAATCAAAACGCGGACTCATGGCATAAACATTTTTTTTCTAATATCTTTATCTAGGGAGGAAACAGTCGACTACAGTTGTAAAGTTTATATGGAGAAAAGAGTAGGTAGACTGTCCTCTTAACGTATACATTAAACAAAATTAACCTACAAAATATTTTTTACAAGGAGAAATACATCATCAAAAAGCCTCCCATGACAGGATTCGAACCTGTGCCCCTCGCTTGCCGGGCGAGTGCGCTACCGCTGCGCTACACGGGAACCCACGTGTCATGGTGAATTTTTTGATTATGATTTCTCACTGTTTACCGACTAAGGCTCGGTTTGAACGCCATCTACTAGTCCAGTTTTACAACTATTGACTAGCTAATGCCTTGAGCAATAAAAACATAAGAAATATTAAAACTAACCTAAACAACAAACTGACGTATTCAGTTCGAAACTGTTGTGAAAAAAAGTAAGAAGCTTTTTGTTTTAGTCTCACAAAGTAAAACGCAATAAAAATATTTAACGCTTTTAAAATATTCTTGCTGCTTTTCATTGTTGAGAGTTCAGTCATCTCTTGCGTGAAAAAGGGGTTCTAAACTTCACAATATAATAACTGAAATAGCTTAAAACTTTTTCAGAAAAGAGGAAACAATTATTTAATTTGGTCCGAAATCCGAAACATATTTTTCCGGACCCAACCGTAGGTTCAATAACGCTAAATTTACTTACCTATTAGCCGTTGTCAACGAACAGGCAGTGCAATTACCTGCTTTATTGCAACCAGACTGTAAATTAAATTATGTTTTAAAACTGCTATCGGAGCTGGAGGTATACTGTAACGCACCATTTCACGAGTAATTTGATATTCGGATGACAAATTAGTTGGCGAGCGGCCGTTACGGGAAGCTGGTGAAATTAGAGGGAAGCGTGGCTCGTAGGAAGGGACCTTGTTTGACTTGGTGCCTTAGATGAAAACAAACAAGAGAAGATACGGTACATTCTAACATTGCGTATTCGAAAACTGAGCTAGAAACACCTACATGCATTTTCATAAAATTATTGTAACTATTTAAAAACATTTGTCTTTAAGAATTGATTTTAATATAGGTATTTTTATTATTTCATTTAAATTTTATTATTTGAGTAATTACGCGTGAAATGTTTTTATTGTTTCCCTGAATGGTTCAGGCATTTGTAAAATGAGCAAGAAGGCATTCTGATGGATTTCAAAAAGATAATCGCAGTGAGACAGCAGGTGCTCACGCGGCAACGGTTCGACATACAACTGAGGCTAGTGCGTCAGCTAGACGCAGTTTTATCGTCTCATTAGCCGTGACTAGGTCCGTATCTTTAGTTTTTTGTTTTAATCTAAGCTTGGTGCCGCCTCGCCTGCCCGCCTGCCTGCCGTCTCTGCCGCTGCCAGTCAATGCCGCTCATTTCAACGTGCCCCGACCAACATCACGAACTTGTCGGCTTTAATTATGGTTTCCTTTTAACACACTCTGCTTTGATTCTAAAGCACTAAAGATTAGAGAAACATTGCTAATTTCCCGCCATAAATACGCTAATGGTCCTTTTAATGTGCATATATTTTTCCAGAGTACGTTTAAAATTAAATTCGTGTTAGAAGTGAACAGGAAAACGATTTATTTTTCGTTAATTACTAATGTAACAGTTCATTTATAAAATTTATGCCCGGTTGCTTAAGAATTATTTAGTTTGCAGTTTCAAAGAAATATAAATAAATAAAAGTATTCATAATTTTATGTTATTTCCAACAAATCTGATGGTTTTAAGACGCGATTTCAACTAAGAATCATTAATTTAACCAATTAACTAAATCAAAATACTTTATTGGATTGAATCCAATTAGAAACGTACCTTACTAAGAAATTTTAAATCAAGCATTTATTCTACTTAAATGTAAAAAAAAAATAAAAACGACATTGCCACTGTCACATCAGCATTTTGTAATATTCATTCACAGTTACGCGAACGTTTTACGTGGCCATTAAATGGGCGCAAAAAAAACAAAAACATTGTTTTAATTTCGCAAAATAGCCGTCTTGAAAATTCATGAAACAAACCATTTCAGCTACGAGTCGTTTCCGCGCCTCGGCGACGACGGCGGGCAATAGAACGCTCATAATTACTGCTCGCTTGTAAAGCCATCATCTTATCATCTCCGAAGGGGTATTAGGGAAAAACAGCGACAGGGTGGTGGGGAACACGACCGAGACGCGAGATAGAAGACAGCTAACAACTTAGATGGTTATTAATATCTTCAGACGACTCGGAAATAACGCGACGGCTCCTCAAAAGGGTAGACGTCAAAACAAGACAATTATGAAAATAGGGTAATTAAGTTTATACGTAATCCCTTGTTTTTTTGTCTTTAAAGTGATTTTTTATAAATATGTTATTATAATGCTCGTGTTTGATGTATTCGTCAGTTTTTTCACAATGTGATTTCAATACCGCAATTATAATATCGAATCACCCTATAGGTAGGTATTGTTAAACAAGCAGAAATTGTCTTAAAATTATGAAGGAAATTACACGATTTTCTTAGAAGGCATATTTTTGTTCACCGCTCGCTACTAAAGGCTAAATTGTGAAATCGCAATAATACGTTTTTACAAGAAAACGATACGTCAGAAATATTTCAAAGTACGGATAATTCCCGGAATTCCCTATCAGCAAAATTTGCAAAGCTCTAAAAGGGGTGGGTCGGGGGTCCTCTTGATGACTTGTGCCCTTGACAGATTCTCATTTAATCTGTTTTTTGTCAAGCCCTGATGGCTCAGTCTTTGTCCAGTAATTAAACGAATATTTTACACTTCAAGAATTATTTCGGGTTTCTGCGAGCTTCAGTTACCTATAGGTATATTATAAACGTTAAGAATTGTGTAATTCGTAAAAAGTGAAATAGTAAAGACATTTTTATTCCAGTAGATAATACAATGGTTTGTCTATTAAGTAAGAATTAATTTAACTTTGAATTATCAAGCTATGTAAACTAAGCTCCAAATAAATACATTTTTAATGCGATCTCCAATTCAAAGTTAATTTTAAATTTATTATTTCGTGTAATGCCCCTGAATTACAACTTGTAAGTCTCTTTGTCACGCTTTGACTCACTTTCATAGTAAAAAAGTTAGGGTAAAAGTGCGCGCACATTTATGAACGCTAAAAGAACAATTTTGTTAGGTGCCCGTTGGAAATTCGACTTCAAAGGACATTTTAACAACGCCTCCTTTCTCTTTATTGCCTTTTAAAAAGTATTGTGAAAAATCTGTCTTTTACACTGCAAATATTGTTATAGAGACTGGCGGGAATGAACGATAAGTATGTAGATAACAGTCTACTCATATTTCAAATAAAATGGTTTTTAAACAAAATTTCTCGAGCCCAGATAACTAAAGCTATTATCTACTGTGTTATTTATAAAAATAAGTATATGTATATGTTGCTTTAAAACTGTTAGCCTAGCCCAGCATAAACACGAATGTTGTACATCATAATCTTTTTTTTAATGTACCACAAAAACAAAATGTTAATTGCAAATAATATTTCGTTCTTGTTAATATTATTATTGTTGACTTTGGTCAGACATTGGCAACTTTGCGAATATGACTGCCATAAACATTAATGGGCTTAATAAAAGTTAATAAAGTCCCTAGTGTTAAAAAATTTCAAATGTCAAACCGACCATTAGAAATTGTTGTTGTAAAATTGTATCATGAAACCTAAACTTCGGAATTACTTAATTTTATATAAATTAATTATGTAGGTACTTAAACAGAATTATACAGATAGGTACCTACTTCTTCCTCCTTTAATTGTAGAGACTATAATTTGACACATATTCCTAAAGAAAAATTGTCAAATACAATGAGACACAACGTCAGTTTGTAGTCTGAAATTAAAAAAACGAAGTATAGGTAATTATTGCTATACACATGATAGTATACTATAATTATTGTACTTACAGATAATAATATCGTCTTTAAGGAAGAAGAGATATTTTAAGGTTTGCGTAAACGATGAGGTATCTAAACAATTTTGATCCACCAATACAGCGACATTTATTTGTCGTTCGTTCGATAAAGCTCAGTATTTAAAAAAAAAACTATTTAAGAGACTTGATTCGCGCTGCTCATTTTTTAACATGCAAATGATATAATGTAGGATGATGTATAAAATTATAAAATCTAAATTTATTTATTTCCAAACAAAATATTTATTGAAAGTCCTTTGGCGTTGTAAAATAACTGAGTGACGTAACAAAGATCAATTTAAGCAAAACCGAGCTAACTGAACCAATTTGTTTACTTCGAGAACAGCTTTGACATTGCTACAGATTTATATCGGTATCCCATAGATAATGTTCATGTTTAGAATTGGCTTGTACATCTACCTGATGTCAAGTGTGGCATATTATATGTAGAATACGTATAGTCATATTTAACTGTAGATAAAGTTCAATCTTTGTATCAATTGTCAATGTATGAAATATACAGTAGGTATTTGCAGTTAGATTGCTTGTTAGATGTACTATTCTCAAATTGCTATTGTTGGTATCAGTCGATAGGACTCTTTGACTACTGACGTTGAAATCGCAAATAGCAAAATCAAACGCAAAAAAATCGCTAATAGCTGCATTAAAATCACAAACACATACGTGTGTGTTATCCGCAGTCAATGAGTAGATGCTGTGTAAGACTTTCCAAGTAGTCCCTGTGAGGAAACAGCTAAGTTTTAGTGGGTAAACCTTTGCCCACTAATTTAGGCCAGCATTACATATCACCGTTCGCTTTATTGATTCGTCTTTGCCTAATTTTTGTCCTCTAACATCCCTCATGATAAAAGAGGGAAGTTAGAGGCGCTAGGACAACTTGAAAATTCTAACAATAAGCCACGCAACTTTACGAAAAGAAAAAGAACATCTTCGTAAGGTCCGCGGTAACATTTCAGTGCCCTACGTAGTTTTAATTTATAGAAGCAAAAGTACGTAGGTACGTTCGAGTAGATTCTAAAGCTTTGCTAGTATTTTTGACTTGGCCGTATTTATTCGGTAAAAACTTTAAATTGCCTCCGACCCAGTTCTCGATATCGAACCAATCCGACGATTGCTCGCGTCCGAAGCTAAACTCGCTGTTTATTTATTTCTGTCAGATTTTGTTTTGACACACTTCCGGAATACGGTATGTTTATAATAGTTCTGACGTGAGTTATTGGTACGAATAATTTATCAATTTAGTAATTAATGAGAGTAGAGTGTTCTGTTTTTTAATTTAATTAAAACTAGATATGTCTGTAGTGCACTTAAGAGGATAGTCTCCATTCTCTTTCTCCATACAAACGTAGTTTAAATTTTCCTCCCTGGATAAAGACATTAGAGCAAATATGTTTATGCCATAAAACCTATATCTGTCATGACTATGCATCTACCTTTTTATTTTTTTTTATTTTCTAATTAAAATAATAATAAAAAATAATAAAACGAAAAAAATAAAAAGGTAGATGCATAGTCATGACAGATATAGGTTTAGAAAATTTATTTTTAAAGGAAAAATAGCATTCAAAAATCTTCACTTGCGGCGAGGCTTGAACTCGCGTCTTTGGGTCGGTACCCCAACGTCTGTTCCAACTAGACTACGCAAGTTCACGTCTCGTGCCGTGAAAACTTCCAATGCTATATTCTCCTCTGATTGTTTACGATTAAGGCTCGTTAAAGCGCCATCGTTTTTTTTTTTTAGGTATAAGTTTTATGGCATAAACATATTTGCTCTAATGTCTTTATCCAGGGAGGAAAATTTAAACTACGTTTGTATGGAGAAAGAGAATGGAGACTATCCTCTTAAATTTGTTTTTAGTTTGTAAATATAGTAAATATATGTATATACCTACAATATACATACATGCATAAAATCACTTTTTGATTTAATACTTACTTATTTTAACACATAGCTTGCTGCTTTTTTGAAAAAATGCTTTCAAAAACTTTAGTACCCGTTTCGAATCCCGCCGGGTACTAAACTTTTTGAAAACATTTTTTCAAAAAAATCAGTATTTCCTAAGTGTGGATTAACACTAAGAAATAATGTTTACACATAGCTTGCTTTTATATGTAAGGTAGGTACATAAACATAACACAGAAAGCAAGAAATTGAATGCACAAATGGGTGATGATATTAAAATTTGTGTTTCTAATTTTGATGTTTTAATATTCATAATGGAGCACCGCCATTATAAATATTAACATCAAATTTCCATCAACCATTTTATTAGATAAACACATTTCCCGATATTAATCGCGTTGCCTTTGTTATTTTCAGCATTTTTGAACGCATATATCTCAAAACATATCGTACGTAACACATGGTGATTTATGTATATAAATAGTAATTTAAATCTAAAGGTCTGCGTACACAGGTGCGTACGCGTGAGCGTTGTAATTCTATTAATACTTTTTTTGTATTTTTTTTATAATAGGTTTTTTTTATAATAATAATAATATGTACCTAGGTATGTTAAACCTCAGCATCACCGCATCACCTCAGTCTACCCATGACCAAGATTCACTGCAAATTCCTTGAAACCCCTGGCGATCATTGATCGCGTTTCATTTATACGAAAGACGTAACAATATTGTTAATATACTGCAGCGGCTTTTTATATTCATTTCGCGTAAAAGGAACATGGCATGGAACAATAAAAGCAACTCCATTACAGCCGAGAAAAGTGTTAAATTTTAAAACAGCATCGCAAAAACCAAAGAAAAATACAAGTAGTTGCTGTTTTGATATTTTTTCTTTTATTTAAATTTAGTATAATTATTAATTATATAGGTACCAACAAACTAGTAGTCCAGCTATTAATTAAATAGGGTTTGTACTTAACTTACTTAACCTATACATCATTATTATTTTCATTAAGTATGATCCATTCCGAATTAAGTAAGTACCTTCTTAGAATTTTAAAATTCGACATCGTCTAGATTAAATAACTTATTTACAGTAAACCATTACTCTAAATAACAACTAAACTTAAAACATCAAAGTCTGTTTTAGCAATTAAGAGAGGTACACACTCAATATATAAAATTTACACTCTAAATTAGAGGTATTTGCTAAGAAAGAACCTTGAGCGCCTGTTAACGTTTTATGAGCAATGTTATTACTGTAACGTAGTCTACGTGGCTCTCTTAGAAATAAGAATTTGAACGTTCTGTAACATAAAAGTAAACCGTGGGTCCTTCGTCAGTAGTTAACTTTATTCAGAAAATATTTAAGATCGCGAGATTAGAAAAACTTGACATTTAAGGTAGGTAGGTAATTTACGTGGGTGGAGCGTAATAAGTCAACTTGAAAGTTTACTAGGCACAGTAGGTATTAAAGACATAAAAACCCGGCCAAGTGCGAAACTCGCGCACGAAGGGTTCCGTACCACTATCACAATTGGGTACCGAACCCTAAAATCGTTTACCAAATTTAAAATTTGATAGGAAAATGTGACATATTTAGCTTCGATTCTTACTTCAATCATACGACCACACCACTAAAAAAAAAATGAAAAAAAAAACTTTGGCACAAAGACAATCTCAAACTTATAATTAAGAAACTCTTTGGTAAGTGAAGGCAGACTGGTATATTTGACAGATAGGGCAGCCATTTTGAATTTCATGACCTACTCGATTCGATGTTTTTGAAACACGTTTGTTGTATGGGAGCCCCTCTTAAATATTTGTTTTAATTTGTTTTTAGTATTTGTTGTTGTAGCGGCAACCGAAATACATCTTCTGTAAAAATTTCAACCGTCTAGCTATTACGGTTCATGAGATACAGCCTGGTGACAGACGGACAGACGGACAGACAGACAGCGAAGTCTCAGTAATAGGTTCCCGTTTTTACCCTTTGGGTACGGAACCCTAAAAAGCGTATAACTAACGCTTTTTATGCCTTTAATACCTACTATCTATATCTATACTAATATTATAAAGAGGTAACGTTGGTAACATGTATGTATGTATGTATATTGGGGGTAATCTCCGAAACTATTGGATCGATTTCAAAAATTCTTTCACCATTGGAAAGCTACCTTCACCCTGAGTAACATAGGCTACTTTTGATCCCGATATTCCTACAGGATCGGGACATACGCGGGTGAAACCGCGGGAATCTGCTATCTACAATATATATAAAAGAAAGTTGTGAAGTAACACTATTTATAACTCAAGAACGCCTGAACTGATTTGGCTGACAGTGGGGAGGTAGCTTAATTAGATCCACGAGACGGACATAGCAGAGTCAGCTATGACTAAATGAAGGAAAACTTACAAATAAGTATAACTGCCGACGATAAAATAATAGGTGCATAATGAGATGTTTCGTAATGAACCACCACTGCCTCTCGGTCTCCCCTAATACCTACTAATCCTGTGGGAATATAGACATGGGAAAACAAGAAAAATGAAATATACTTATCGCCATAGGTACCTACCAAGTTTCATTATAATTTGTCCAATTGTTTAGTCTAAGCAGGCCTATGCCACTCCGCGATCTGTCATGAAATGACAACTGCACGCAGATGCGTGCATGTACGCCGATTGTCAAGCTCGCCTCGCTCAGTTCAGTTCAGTTCTTTGTTTATGGCCTTTCTGCCACCATTTATTGAATTTGGGCCAATATCACGTGTTAGATGGTATTTAATTTTTGAATATGGGTAGGCGAGTACAACAAAAATTGTGGTGAATTTTATTGCAACTCCACGTAAACATCTGTTTGTAACGCGATAATTCCGTATTACAAACAGAACTGTTTTTTATATTCACTACACTCGTTATCTTTCACGAAACTAAATTGATTGTTTTGCCACCAAAACCAGGCCTATGCCACTCCGCGATCTGTCATGAAACGACAACTGCACTAAGCGAAATGCAAGTACGCCGGTTGTCAAGCTCGCCTCGCTAGTGTACCGGAGCTTGCGGGCTGTGTTTCACGTAAATAAAAAAAACGTGTGTCACGTTTCTAATGAAAAACCGGCCAAGTGCGAGTCGGACTCGCGCACGAAGGGTTCCGTTTCCGTACCACGTGATGATGGTACGGAAAAATTAAAAGTGGTCATTGATACGGAACCCTAAATGAACACTAGACCAACCAATGCATACACGCAACACGAACGTTAAGTCTATCACTCCATCACTAGATGGCGTTAGTGGTAAAAATACATCGCGGTATCGTTGCGTTTAATGTAAAAAATCACGTTTGTTGTATGGAACAAATATTTGTTCTTTTTAGTATTTGTTGTTATAGCGCCAACGGCAATACATCATCTTGAAAAATTACTGATTGTACTGACGAGTATTGGTGTCGGCTTATGGTGTGCGGGATGGATGTGATAGTGGAAGTGATAGTTTATAGAATAAAAACTATTTCCACATAATAAATTTTATTCTTCAAAATCATACCCTCCTTTTTGCCGTATTCGGGTAAAAAACTTTAAATAGACAACCCTATCGCGAAATATGACACTTATTTGAATTTAGAATGTTTTCAGAACACAGGTATTGCTTGGTGATCTGAATTGCGCTTTATTGTGTCTTGGCAAGGATCACTATTATTTAAATGACGTTCAACAGTGTAGCTTCTGTACTTGTACTATTTATGTATTCTGTGGTCTAAGAGCCTCTTTGAAATAAATAGGCACTATAAGCACGGGTCGGTTACCATCAACTTCTGTGACACATTCCCGCGTCCCCCGACGCGGGAACGTAAGGTACCACATGCCTACTCAGAGACATGAAATTTGTTTTCGGGTTATTATTTTTGCCTTTTTAAAGTTTAGTTTTGTTTTAACTTTGAAGATTTTTTAAGTCGGGGGTTTTTTAAATTTTTAATTTAATTTTTTTATTTTACCCTTTTTGTAAAAGCGATTTTGATGAAACATGCTTATTGTTGTCACAAAAGTCACGTCCTTTCATTTGATACCCCACTCGGGTATATTTGAAAACATTCGGTTTTTATTTCCGAGTTTGACCCTACATATACTTTGAACGGCTGAACCGATTTTGATAAACCTTGCATATTGTTGTCACAACAGTAATGCTCTTTTATTTGATACCCCACTCGGGCATATTTGAAAACATTCGGTTTTTATTTCCGAGCTTCAACCAACATATATTATGAACGGCTGAACCGATTTTGATCAAACATAGCTAAGAACACTCGCGCAAAAGACACCTATTAAACAAAAAAAACTACATTCAAATCGGTTTATCCGTTCGTGAGCTACGATGCCACAGACAGATACACAGACAGACAGACAGACAGACAGACAGACAGACAGACACACAGACACGTCAAACTTATAACACCCCTCTTTTTCCGTCGGGGGTTAAAAAACCGAAAGCTAATCTAATCTTGTAGGTACCTACTTAACTACTGACTTTTTTTTTTTAATAATTAATTGTTTGCTGAGGCATAGGCATAGAAAGCAGAGGTTTATTTATGTTACAGTTTTAAATTAACTTATAAATCTTAAAAGGTCAAGTAAAAAACACAATTGCGTTTCTTATCCATTTTCTAAGTTTTAGTATCCAAACATGTTACATTATTCAGTAACGTTAAATTAAATTAAAACCTACTTTCAATTCGAAGCCAATTGCTTTAGTCTAGATAACGATGAATTGTTTTACTTAGAAAAAATGTTTTTTTACAAAACGATGTCTAAAAAAAGGTCAGAGTTTATTTTTTTGTGTAACTTTGAATGAAATAGGTAAGGTATATTAATAAGAAATAAATTATTCTGGTAAGTATTTAATTTTAAATGAATTAATTATAAAATATTGAATATTCATACTTCAATTGAATTGAAATTCTACAAATTCTTGTCTTGTTAATTGGATTGTAGTATTCTTCTTAGAATCTATTTACGTTCTCTTCTAGAAATTAATCATTGAAGTAGAAACAAGGTAGGTATCTCCTGTTTTCCTAGATAACCTATTTTGATCAGGTTCCTAGTATTGTTTTATTTGCTTTTGTGTAATTTCTAAACTAACTTTGTAGAAGATAAGAAGTTTTCAAATTAATAAAAGATATTCTTCCAAACACATATTCCAAATTAAAAAAAAACATAAATCAGTGAAAATAAACAGTGTCTTATTTAGTTATTCCAATAATGGGATTATAGCACTTTGTTCTTGGTTTAAATCTTTAAAAAACCTGATTTTTGTCCACTCAATGGCCACCCTTTCTCCTACTCTAACCATCTCATGTCAATCGATCAATCGACATCTGTTTTCACCACACAAAAGGCGTTTCAAATTAAAACTAAGAGTCTACTCCGATATAACCATATCGGTCACGTCCTGTAAAGATATAAGATAATTATAATAATATTACAGGTAGGTATATAAAGACCCACATATTTTGACGTTCGGCGTTAAAATATCTACGTTTAAAAATTTAGATATGATTGCTGGCATCCTATGCTCTGAGCTTTATCTGATACTTCCCGATGCTGTAAGAATAACAGCATAAAACCTACGATAAAACCCTGAATTTCCAGACGATAATCTTATAAATAAAAAATCTAAAATGCCGTTTTTAAATCGAGTCTACATGAAACAATGTACAAGGTATTTCCTATTCGCGAACCGCCCTGGCTTCGCACGGTTATACGAATAAACTTTCGGGAAGTAATTGTCGTATAATAGTAAAAATATATCTAAAAGATTTGCGTAGTTTAGAATAAGTTAGCCGAGACAGAGAAACAGACAACGGAAAACAGCGACTGCTTAACCCGTACCTATAGTATAGACTATACCTAACTAACTAACTATAACTATAACTAACTAATACTAATAGTCTAACTAATAGTAGTTAGACTATTAGTATTAGTTAGTTTACTAATAGTAGTTAGACTATTAGTATTAGTTAGTTATTAGACTATTAGTTTGACTATTTAGTAAAGTAGAGGCTTAGTAAACTCGAGGTTTAGTCAAGTTTATGTCACATTTGAGATCGTCAAAGACAAGCCCGGACCTCTAGGTGATGACCACGATACTTAGTCACGAGGGGCCGACTACAGAGAGAGAGAGAGACATCACATTTATGAAATTTTATCACTTTGACGCTAACTTTTATAATCACTAACAAAAGTATTACTTAGTCAAAGTATTAAACACTAGCTGCGTCCCGCGATTTCAACCGCGTAAGTCCCGATCCCGTGGGAATATCGGAATTAAAAGTAGCCCAGGGCGAATGTAGTTTTCTAATGGTGAAAGATTTTTTTAAATCCGTCCAGTTGTTTTTGAGTTTATTCTTAACAAACATACGACACAGAGACACACAAAAAACAATAAGACTGCATAAAGAAATTGCGATTGTGCGATTGAGTATGTTACTTTAGATGGCTCGTGTCTACTAACGACTACCACAAATATCCTAGTATAATCGTCTAGTGGAAGTATAACTTTACACACAAGTTGTGGAAGCATATGTCCGTGTATAATATTCGAGGTATTGAGCGTGATTGACGACATCGAGGGCTTCGTAATGAGACTGGGAGGTAAGCGTTCGCGCGTGGCGACAATTCAGCCGTGTGAATTCGTGGGCCCACATTAAACACGCGTACCTACACGTCATTTGTAGGCACGGTATGGTATTGTGATGGTTATGTTATGCATTTCACTGTGTTTATGGCTAATCATTGGTAAACTTCAAACTGAAAAACAAGTACAAACTGATACCCCTATTGCTTGCGGTCGGTAGGTATTTCTTGTTTAAAATAGATGTTAAATTTTTGTATATAAAATTTCCATGTCACAATGTTAGTTACCGTACTCCTCCGAAACGGCGCGACCGATTTTTACCAAATTTTATATGCGTATTCAGTAGGTCTGAGAATCGGCTACTATCTTTAATTTATAAGGCAAAACAACGTTTGTCGGGTCAGCTATATTAATATAAAATAAATAGTTTGAAAATCAAAACATTGTCTGTCTGCGTTAACGGCAATGTTCATTATATTATCATTTTCTGTCTGGATATAAACACAAGGCTGGCAAAGCGACTTCTTAAAATTTGTATTCGGTGTCTGGCACCCACTAGTCTATCTAAGCCTGCGCAAGTAGTATAATATTAACTTTATTTATTCATTCGGATTTATAAAGCCGTTTCGAGCGACCTCTACTTGTGTCTTGCCCATTATCTAAGGTTTAGATTTACTGTGTTTTATTTAAAAGTAAAGTCTCTGTCACTAATCAAAAAGATAATAGACCTCATGCTAACAGTATTAAGCTCTGTCTGACTAAGCTGCTGCAAATTGATAAGGGTCTCTTGTTTGAATAAGTTACTAAGCTAGAGTTTAAATTTATCTTATTTAAATAAAAACCGGCCAAGTACGAGTTGGACTCGCGCACGAACGGTTATGTACCACCACTATCACAATTGGGTACGGAACCCTTAAATAAACACTGAATTAACCAATTCGTGAACGCAACGCAAACGTTTACCACTAGATGGCGTTAGTAGTCAAAATACATCGCGATATCGTTGCTTTTTTCGGTCCCTGAATCACGTTTGTTGTATGGGAGCCCCTCTTAAATATTTGATTTATATTGTTTTTAGCATTGTTGTTGTAGCGGCTACAGAATTACATCTTCGTGAAAATGTCAACTGCCTAGCTATCGCAGTTCATGAGATACAGCCTGGTGACAGACGGACAGACGGACAGCGAAGCCTCATTAATAGGGTCCTGTACCCTTTGGGTACGGAACCCCCAAAAAGATAAGGGTCCATATTGGGTTGCATAAATTTAAGAGGCATAATGTAAGGTTGCATAACGTTTTTTGGCATACTCTTCTTTTCGCATAACGTTCATTTAGAATAAATCATTAGGCATAATTTAATTTCGCATAACTTCGTTTATAATAATGATATATTAGCATAAAATGTTCTTGCATAAATGTTTTTAGAATAACGATAACTAATCATAACATTTATTGGCATCTCACCTTATGGCATAAAGATTACAAGTCATAAGCATAAAAAACCATAATGTTACCAAACAGGTATGTACAATTATTCTATATTTTTTATTATGCCCTACCCATTTAAATCATAAAATGTATTTTAAGACATTATACATAGGTAATTAATTAACATTTCATATACATATAAAATTCAATTTTGATACACCACACCTTGTTTATTTATAATATTAGGCGCTGTGCGTAATCATGTTCTAATATGAACCTAACCTATCCTAGTCGGGGTGCTCTGTATAGTTTTCTGCGTACTCCTAGTTTGGGTAAAACGCCCGTTAATATGACAGAATTCAGTGAATGAAGCTCTTTAAAACTTTATTTCTTTAAAACTATTGTGTTGTATTTTGATTAAAGATGACTATTACCATTGTGTCTTTTCATTTGTTAAATAGACTTAGTCCAATTTATTATCATGTATGTTTATGACTTTAGTGGTTATGGATACCTCCATTATGCGTTTTGTGTTTTATGATAAATCATCTTTAGGCGTATAACAATTATGTCCTATACATTTATGCTGTTCAAAATTATGATAAAGAAGATTAGAGAAAGTTAACGTTATGCCAATGAAACCATTCTGCGATTATAACATTATGCCGATCACTATTTATGCGAGAAAACTTTATGCTGAAACTTTTATGCCAAACAACATTATGAAAAAAAAATTATGCGATCGAAAGGGCACCCAAAAGATAAAACAATCACGTTTTATGAGCGCTCAAGAATTCGGACAAAAACTACAGTCATATAATAATAAGATATCGTCACTTTAGATCTCCCAAATGAATCACGTTACAACCTTTTTATCATATGGATACATTTTGTTGTCACGCTTTTTCAATTAAAATAAAAGTATAGTGTGTTCTTTTGCGGTTATATTGTGGCTCGTTTTTGATCTCGATTACAAAGGAATTGTAAAGCTAGTGTAGTACCTTGTTACTCTCTCGTAATTTTTGATATCCAATAGCTATGGTTCAGTATAAAATCAGATAACGTTTTTTATTAACTCCTAAAAGAAACACCGTAAACTTAATTACATAATAAAAAATAAACATGAAAGATCAAGGTATAAAAAGTAAAGAATCTTAATTTCCTAGTAGAGAAAGCAATGAAGGGGTTAGCATCCTGTGCCGAGGGAGCCATAATAACCTCGTACATCTTAACATAATTAACAAAAACTAAAATTACTAACGTTGTAAATGGCAACCGGATGTGGTTGTCACAGTTCACTGGCTGAAAAACCAGTAACACCGAGGTGGAAAAATATAAGTGTCATAAAGAGTATTCTGGGCTCTACATCGCTGTTGTTGAGTAATAGCAGATTTAATTTGTTCAGAGAGAAGACGGAGTTGCAGTTAGCAATAGTCCAGGAACGTTTCTACCTATTTAAATTTAGTTTTGGAGATTAATTAAACCGGGAGAGGGTGGATGGTCGCGCGCCAGTGTCACAACCGTCATTGGCAGCCGTCGTCGCTTTGTTTTATTCTCTCACTACCGTCAGTGGGAAACGCAATCGAATTTGCTAAATGACGCTCAAACTAAATTGGTGAAGTGATTGATTGAAATGCCTTGGTACCAGAATATTCGCTTAATAATAATAATTGTCTCTGAATGATTTTGGGAAATTATTTCAGGCTCGTCAAACGTTTTAACGAATTTATAGTTTACTACTCACCATGCTATGTTTTATATTTGTTCGATTTTAAAGCAACGGTTGACATATTTAAAAAGCTTATGATATCGCATGTGTAAATAATTAATGACAGCAAAAAGCGAATAGCTTCAGTGTTACTCCTGTGTGTGCACTCTGTACCCTTTTTAATTCAATAACGAGGTTTGTGCGCGCATTGCGAGGGCTCCGGTGACCTGACACGCAGTATTAGCCTGATTAGCTGTGAAACGAATGCTCTCGCTCTGCAAAAAGCTTTAAAAACGTCGCCGGTAACTCAGTTAGTGCCCCAACGGTGGAGAGTATGTTACTGGTGCCCAACTACCCTCTCTCGAATGCATTTTTTAACTACCTAATAAAATATCTTTCATATAATTCAGTAGGCGAATGAAGTCTCAATAACTTTTATACATAGCTAGAGCGCAGCCACATTGTATCACAGTTATACATTTCGTGACATTCAAAACCTCTTTCAGTCTTAAAAAGTTAATAGCAAATCACTGTATTATTAATAAAAAAATTGAACCGAAAAATTATTTTGAACAGTGTTTATATAAAATAAGGAAATCACAAGCAAACATTTAGGTTTACAAATGAAATATTGCGATTAGATCACCTATTCATAAATCTGAAAACGATTTCACGCTGATGAAATCGTTGGTATCCGCCCGTGTCAGGCTAATAAACCAGTATTGTCTGTCGAGATGAAACATTTGCGAGTTCGTGGTAAGAGCGGTGTAACCCGACGATTATTAGATACGGCGCGCTTTTACAGTAGCGCGATTCTGAATACCAACCAAATTGCGCCCTTCCACTTCCAATTCTGTTTATGCTATGATGGTACTCCGGCCTCGGACGTCCATTTTGCGTTTTCACATTTTTAAATTCTATTTTTAAAGTTTCATTTTCGAGGTGTCAGAGTTTGTTAAATGTTGAAGTTTTCGGTTTTTACATTGCCGCGAATTCCGCTAGACTCAAAATTCATTCCAAAGATTATATGAAATTCCGTTTTACATTTCCGTTCCTGTTTACCAAATATTGTAAAGCCACTCCATAAGGTTTTTAAAATTTTACTTATTTACAATTCTTACAACTAGGTACCATTCTTCTTCATACCATTCATTAGGTATTTCTATACCTAATGGTAGTTGTAGGAACTGAATATGGCCAAAGCGATAGGGTGCAAAAGAGAATGAAAATCGACATTATCTTTGCCATTTACCTCTGATATAATTTAGACAAATCACTGCACACTCGTGCAAGAAACAACACAAGCATTTAATTAAATATTGCAAAACTGACACCAACGAGTGCAGATAACAACCAAGCGGTAATTTATGAACATAACTTGTGATAAGAATGCGAGTCTTGCGGTGTCACTCATATCACAATTGTGGGTTCAAGTGAATTACTGTGGAACATTGTCACGATGCGGTTGTATCAGATAAGTCCGGTAGTTTGTTCTCAAGACGTCTGTGTCATTTGTCGTTTGCGTACTCCACGACGACAGAACTAAGAATCGTGACTGCGTGGGATGGGGTGGACAAACGCAATGATCTATCTGGAAAGGGTTAAACAAATAATAAAAAAATAGCCCGGGCGATGATTTGAGAAATAACAATACAAAAATTTTAAATAAAAACTAGGTAGGTAAAGTTTAATGAAATCACCAATCTGTGATGGAATTCATTCTTTCTTTTCTCATTTTTGTATGATAGACGATGTTTTTGTACTTTGAAATGTGCATTATTTAATTGTATTACTTGATCCATACTTTGTCAATGAGTAGACGGAAAGATTTAAATTATATACTTAGTGACTCTAAATCTATTTATAACCATTTTAGCGAGTCCGATTTTACGGTAATATAAATTTTCTCCTTATTCGAATTTATAACGTATCCATTCACTGCGAATTCATTGTACAGTACACTGATTCTGGTAACCAGCGCCCACGCACCATCCGACTATGGAATATACCTGCGTCGGCGCAACATTTTGTACATTATGCCGCTAATGCATTACCTACGTAGCTAAATGGACAGCAGTATTTTCTTCAAGTGAATTGCGCGTCTTAAACATTCTTCTGCAATACTTTATTTAAGCATTTCGTATCACTTTAAACGTTCAAACTACGAGTTAAAAGTGCTTTAAGCATCATTTGATGACATGCATTATAAGTGCATCAAGAATCATTCTCGTTGTTATTAACAATTATTTTGTAACAATACAATGATTGTATTTTGACTCAACATCATCTTCATCTTCTTAGATTATGCTTGTTATCTCACCGAGTTTGTTTACTTTTCTTCATAATACCTATTTTTTTTTGTTTGAGAAGTAAGTTTCATTGCAAGCGTTCCGGTAAAGATACTGATTAAAATATTATAACCATCAACGTTAGGTAGGGCCAGTAAAAGAAAATCGCAAGAAAATAACATCATCAAACTTAACTTTTGAAACACAAGATCCTTGTCCGATAAAAATCGTTACCTACTACAATTCCGATGGATGAAAAGAGAAATTCTAATCAACGTTCTCGTAACTTTAAATGAAGGTGAACATTTTTGAAACCTTTATCCGCGAGGTGAAAATCCAACCTTTATTTGGGACCGGAGGGGACTTATCAGAGCGTTTTTCAAATAACGGCGTCAATTCCGTGCCGGTGTCCTCAACAGTTATCTCTTTCTCTTCCTGAAGTATAAAAAGCGCTCTCGCGGGCAGCATTTTCCCGCCACGCCCCGCTCATTCTGTGATACTCTCTAAATGCCATTATAATCTGCATACGGTCGGCCCACAACACCTACACGACTCGAATTATGTTAACGATCACCTGAAAAAAACCGTAAGCGACGACCCCGTGTTTAAAACCTTGAACATTTGTTTTTTATTGCAGGTACTTACAGTTTTCCAGTGGCATGTTTTGTGACGTTATTTTTCAACGATGTCAAAATCGATCGACACCCTGTATGGTAAGCTGCTATCGTCAAAAAAATTCAAACCAATAAAATCCTGTCAGTTAGCTCTTTGATGTCGGTTGTAGAATGGTTTAGTCGAGAATATGCAAAAAGTTAACTAACAAGTCTATACAAAATACACTGCCATGATTTTAACGAACCTGCATTCGAATATAAAAATTAAATAACTTTTGTTCACAATCAACTGGTATAACTTGTTTTAGCTCAAAATATTCACTGTAATATAATGCTTATTTTTTTTTTTACTGATAACTTTCAAAAAATAATTTCGAATACTTATCCGAAGTCGAAATTTTGGGCCATGTAGGCCGGGTCTAAAGGAATATGGCTAAAGTATCCTCTGCCTGTTGTAAAAGGCGACCAAATGGGGTTTCCTGGTGGGAGGGTTCGGCTGCGGCTTGTTACCACCTACCGGTTTAAGTCGTAGCGCCAAGCGGACTCGTCCGTGTTCGTTGGCCAGTGGCCATACGTTGGCCAGTGCAGCCACTAGAGAACACGGGTCGGATCTTGTTCCACTGGCGTCTTCCTTCTTCTAGATGAGCGTGTTGCTTCTTAGCCCGTATCATCACTTACCTGATGGTAAGATAGTGGTCAAACGCTCATCTTTCGTGTGTAAAAAACACGCAAAAGAAAGATATACTGTTCTCACATTATTCCATAAATAAGTTAGAGATCATTTCAATACTCCCCGCCAAAATTAATACCTATTACAAACTACAAGTATAAATACTTAGTGATTATATTAAACTTTGTATTGCATACTGTATTCCAATTAATTTACTTTTATACATCTAACAGCGAGCGGGTACAAGTTTACAACACTAGCCCGCCAACACTGCTATTGTATTCCAACTATGGACGTCATATTCTGCTGCATTTTCTTTGTTGTACTGCTCACTAGTCAGCGTCGCAGGTGTAAAACTTTACAAAACCGACTAATGTTCTGTCGGTAAAGAATTTTCTTTAAATAAATTTACTCAAGGATTTGCAGGTTCCAAATAGTCGTTCAAATTAAAACCCGAAATAATGATTGTAGCTAAACATTTTCAGATTTTTGCTTGCGGTAGGTGACTTTCATTAGGAACTTTTTTAATCGTCCTTTGTCCCAGTAAAAAAATAAATCCGCTGTGATGGCAATGCGGAGATGGCAGCTCCCCGAGCGCACGGTGCACGTAATTAAACTGACACCGACTCCCACGGGACGACTTTTGAATGTTATTAGAATCTCTTTCGCGCCGTCGCTTCTGATTGGAAATCTGTTATATTGCGGGATAGGTAAATAAACACACGAGCTTTCGATTTGCGATTTTTACGCTGTCTTTGAACGGCTGAGTCTTTAATCATCGCTAACTTTGAACGATTCGATTGCTTCACACTTTTGCGATTTCATTCATTCTGTGACAGCTAATGAGATTTTAGAATTTCATTTTACTCTTTCATGTTTAAATTTTTTCACCTGCTTGATAACATGAAACAACTTACACATAATATACCTATATCTCATCCGAGCGATGTTCCCGGTTGCATCCCTCTCAGGAGCCCAGGGTCCGCTAAACCCCAATTTTTTTATTTTTTTATTTGGGGTCGGCGCAGTCGGTAAGTCATCATTGACCATACCTTCTGCAATTAGATTTGGCAATGGTTTTACGGCCGGCCGCCTGCCTGACACCAACCCTCTTAGGGATCAAGCAGTTTATCCGCCACCGCGCGGGGAGAACTTAAGGTTTGCTAATCACCCTCAGATCCCTTAGTCGCCTTTTACGACACCCACGGGATGAGATGGAGTAACCCTATTCTATGCCGGAGCTACACAGCTAACAGTAGGTACACATACCTATATATTGAAACGTAAATCTGAACTAATGAAGCAGATAGGTACACTATGAATGGTCGAGTGAGAGAGCAACGTGAACGTTGGCACGCTGGACAGTGGGCAGGGCAGTGTTGACAGTCCCAGCGCTACGGCCTTTACAAACAAACATATTGTGTTGACTCAGCGACACATCGTTGTATGTTTTGAATTTAAATTAAAGCACCGGCAAAATCGAAAACCAAATACGTGTCTGGCATTTTTTTGAATAGGTAATTAAACTCAACACCTTTGCGCTTATAAAAAAAACTATTTATATCTAAATTCTACTCTGACTGTACCATTCTAACGATACCTGTCAGAATAATCATTTTCAATCACACTTCCATATGCGTCCCAAAGTTCCGGTTGATGAAAATAAATCGTAGTTCAATATTTTATGACAATTGATCCATTAATTTTTATGGGCGACTGTAAATAAATATCTCATTCCACGTTTATGAGGTATGGAGACAATTAATTGCTTATCCTTAATCCTCTTGGTGACAAAAATTTTAATTATGGTCGTATATTCAGTATACAATTTGAGTGATATTAATAAATTTAGGAGCATTTTGATGCGGGGCCGTGTGCGTTGGCTGGAAGCCAAGTCTGTGAGCACTTTCTCCTACATTCGGAAGTCGACTCTTACAGCTGTGTAGTTTGGCCAAACAGAGCACATTGCCTCGATTTCCGAGAAATTGACGATATTCACAGAACATTCCTAATTCTTAGCCATCATCGGAAACAGACTTTGGGTGATAAGTAGCTATATAATATTACGAGCTGTGAAAAAAGAAGTATTAAAACATTTCTATAGAAGCCCAGTGCAGGTTAAGCACTTAAAATAAAAGTAGATTACTAGCTGTGTCCTGCAGGTACGGGACTTATGCGGGTAAAAATCTGCATAAGTCCCGAACCCGTGTGAGTTTCCAAAAATCCTTTCTTATCGGATGCCTACATCATATTAAGAATACACTCTCCAATGTTCAGCACTATGCTTTAAGCAACAGTTTAGGCTGTGCGATGATCAGTCAGTCAGTCAGGACAAAGCCTTTCATAGATATATTGATTCTAGTTATTTTTAGAGCCACAGACTTTTGACTATCACTGAAATATAATCTACATCATTACAATCTACAAAACTCAATGCAAGGCAACGTTAATTTTCGCGATCGAGTGACTTAACTTAGTCCACTAGCGTCGGTGACTCAAGCAGTGAAATTTGCAAACTTTCCCAACTTATTCATGTTTGTGGCATCTCATAAAGTCAGAGCTATAATATTGACTAATAAAATAGGTAGTTATAATTATATAGGTACTAGCTGCACTCGTAGTTTCATCTACGTATGAGTCCTGATCACGGGGGAAAATGGGGTAGCTTAAGTACTTTATTTTTTTACCTAGATTTATATTAACAACTATATATTACTTTCGTAAGCTAACAGTCTTGGCCTCAGAACCGGGTCAATGTGCAAAAATATGAAACTACTGACCAGGACCACCACTTCTCTCAATAGCACCCTTCTACATCCCCATTTTTTTTAAATAAGCAGTAGAAGAGCGTTAGACCACTATATCACTTAATCGTAAGTGATGATATGGTCTAAGATGTAACACGCTTATCAAGAAGATAGGAAAACGGCAGTGGATCAAGATCCGACCCGTCTTCCTTAGTGGCTGCACCGATCTACGATCGAGTCCACTTGGCGCTACGACTTAGGCCGGAGGGTGGTAACACCCGGTGCACCGGTCCAAGAAGCTTCTTTTGGTCATCTTTTACGACGGGTAGGGAGGGGGGGGGTTATTGTAGCCACATTCTTATGGTACGGAATATAGGGTACATTATTTCCCTTTATTCCTAGTTATGCATTCTAGCACTGGACAGGGCATAGCGCACTGAATTTTGTGCCGATTTGATTTGCGCGATGTTGCTCTGTTGTCAACAGCCCACCATGGCGCAAATCAAATCGGCACAAAGATCGAATGTCATTTTGTATGGTATAGCAATTCCAGCGTACTTGTACAGTTTCAGTTCAGTGATTCTAACAAATAGCAAATGTTTTTATAAAACTATAGGTATATTGAAATAAACTGTCTACTATTAAAGTTAATTAAATGTTTCAGACAGTGAAACGATTATACTAATTGACATCCATTCCAAAACGTTTACCTGCAGAAAAAACTTTGAGCTAACATAATACGGTTTAATTTTGCGATTGTTATGAACTTTATGAACCCAATATGCAGCACAGTCGGGATGAATTGAATAATAATAAAAATGGTGTATTGAATGATGAATATTATTTTAATTAGTCAAATGATGTGCATTTTCACGAATGTTTTGGTTGAGCGGCAATGACAACTGGATATGTTATGTTTTATGATGTTTAGGTATATTTATTTCTACATCTATAGTAGAATAAGGCCTTTGCCAAGGCTATACACACACACACACACACTGAAAAGTCGCGGAGCGGCGCGTGTAGTGTCGCGATTTCTTTTCAAATCACCACAGAATAGACGATAGTTACAAAGGGCTTTCGCGACGTTTGGGTGACTTCCCTTCGCCGCGACTTAACTATCAATTAGTGCGCGTATAGCCTAAGATTTTTAGGTTTTTTGTGTGTTTTTATGCTTGGAAATTTCAGTTCTTGAATAAACCGGTAGAAAGTAGGAACCTGTGGCAGAAGCGGTAGAGCACACTAAAATGCAGAATTTCGGAAAACAAAAATTTTGGAAACTAAACTACCTACCTATATTAATTATTATAATTAATATTAGGTATAAACAGATCACATTGATCAAGACTATAAATAGGGTACCCATTACGTTTTGTACGAACCGACGAAACTAAGCAATGATTCAAAATTTGTCAAATTTCAAACTGCCTACGTAGATTTACCTTCCAAATTAGATTTTGCTTCACTCCGTCATTCACCTCTTTGTTTTAACTACACACGAAAACATAAAGATTTGAATTTCACAATAAAAGGTAAATTGTAGGACAGGACGCGCGAGAGGGAAGTGCGTACCTTCAGATTCAATTTCCGGCGCCGGTAGCGTAATAAGTCCACTATTCACAACCACTGTTCACGAGGATGCGAACTTTTACACTATGGAATTTTTATGTTATTTACGGAGAATAACATTTTCTACGCGTAGGCATACGAAAAGTAGCAAAAAGTAGAGAAAAAGGTAACTAATTATACGTTGTCAGATAACTATTCAGACCAATTCGAAAGGATATTACTATAATTCACACAATTTGTCTTCCCGGGTCTTAATCGCGTATTTTTTTTTATTTTCTTACCTCGACGTTTCAAACGAATTACAATGTCGCGAGGGGGCTGATCAGTCCACATTCGCGACCAAAAAAAATCCAAAGGGTCCAGAACTTAAAAATGTTTAACGACTACCTACCTAAATTCTTACTATAAGAATAGGTATATCAAACATGAAGTTATGTTATAATATGCTACAGCAAAATCTTAAACACCCCGCCACGAATTTTCATTGAAGTCTCGTAACACAAGAATATAATTAAGAAAACTTGCACAAACGCATCCAAAGTCTTGAGTCAACCAGCAGAATGTTTGCATTTCAAAATGGCTCGTATTTTGAGAAGTTTAAAACTACACTCTTGTATTGGTAATTAGAGCGAGACAAAGTTGTTCATTCCAGACTGCCGGAATTACTTGTTTACTAAAAAACCGGCCAAGTGCGAGTGGGACTCGTGCACGAAGGGTTTCATACCATTATTAAAAAAGAATCTCGTTTGTTATAGAGGAGCCCGATTTGAGTATTTATTTTATTCTCTTTTTGGTTCACAGTTCATGATATATAGCCAAGTCTAGTGACAGGTAGACAAACAGATGGACAGTGAAGACTTAGGAAAATAGTCCCGGAAATTTTACCCTTTGTGTACGGGACCCTAAAACCAAAAAACATCAGATCGTTTTTTAAGAGATCTCTCATCTTGATTTTATTTTTTTAAAGTGTTTCCTACACTTGAATAATTGATTTATTTGAAGAAATGTTTTTCAAAAATTGCACCCGACAGGACTTGAACCTGCAATCTCGACATTCCGTGTCGCGCGTTTACCAATTGCGCTACAGGTGCCTGTTCTGTCGTGATGAAATTATGAACCACATCTCTTCGTTTTTCTTACGACTAAGGCACGTAGCGACATCTACCGGTCACTTTGCAGTTTACCGGCTTGCGTTTTCCCATTTACATGGAAATAAACACAACATTGAGATGTGACTTCCATTTACCTTGATTTTATTTTTTAAAAGTGTTAGTCGTAAGAAAAACGAAGAGATGTGGTTCATAATTTCATCACGACAGAACAGGCACCTGTAGCGCAATTGGTAAACGCGCGACACGGAATGTCGAGATCTCTCATGTTAACTTTGTACAGTGCATAGTTATATAATAACTTAGGTATATTGAGATTGAATGTAGGTGCTTCAGGAGATGTTAACAAAAGAAATATCACGTGCAAGTAACCAACAAAGCGACCAGTGCGCTTCGTAATTCGATATTCTCGGGTTGAATGAGCCCATATCAACGGCGAGAACCTTAATTCAACGCTCGTCGCGACAGAGGCAGAGTGCACTTGGGTGTAAATAAAAAGTTGAGCGTCGTTGTAACGAAAGACCCGCGAAAGACAATGACGCTAGTCCTAGACAATGTGTTAGCGAAATGATACTCCCGGTTACTGACGTACTTTTGCATTTTTACAAGCAAGCAGTGGTGTTTTGTCCATACAACCCGATTCCAGTGAGACCTTCGTATGTGAACTGATAAGAACCTTACTGATTAGGGATTGTTTTACAATTTAACCACATCGTAACCTTTAAAAATCCGTCAAGTATTATGATTTCTATGTGAATCCCTTCTCATTTGAGCGATGTTCCTGGTTGCATAACTCTTGGGAGTCCGAGGTCTGCTAAAACCTCATATTATTTGGGTTCGGCGCAGTAGGTAGGTAAGTCTTCATTGACAATACCTCCTGCAAATAGATTTGGAAATATTTTTACGGTCGGAAGCCTAACCTAGATCCGACAGTTCAGTTCAAGTTTGTTTACAAATAAAGGAAGCTTACCGTTAAAAAAACACATTTCGCCCCTGTCAACAACATGTACTTAAAATATTTTCAACGACGCTGCATGGCTGTAAAATAAAAACATGTACCTCCATTCTAAAATCTTCTCGTAGCAACATAGTAAAAGTGTTAAAGTTTAGCACTAAGTAAATTGAGATCCCGTGACCCGCGCCCGTGCCACAGAGCACAATATTACCACAGTTTCCGCGTTCCACACAACATGAAGCACCCTCTCAACTCTGGATGGTGTCGCGCTTTGTGGCGACATTTACCAGAATGCCAGTCATCACACAACACGCCCGCTCTGAAACAACTCACCATTCCCTAGAGACATGAAAAGGTTTCAAAAAAAACCACTTTCCTCTTCAATATTTCACATCTCGCAAGAGCCTCCGCTGAAAGTGAAACGTCACAAAGCATTCCGCATTACAAAGTTTCTAAATAAAACGTGAGCTTCTCAACTCGGGTTTGCGTTTTCATTCTATTAAATTTTAATGAAAGCCATCGACTGCGGAGTGCGGGCATTGTTATAAACACCGCTGCCGTTGTAATTTACATGGCCGGCTATCGCATTAACGATGACTGAGCGGTTTCTCTTAATTATCATTTTGCACGGTTCGTCAGGCTCATGCTAGGCCTTGTTTGGTACGATATTCACTTATATGTCCTTTTCTTTGTTTGTCTATTTAATTGGGATTCCCGAAATATAATCAAATGTAAAGTTTTAATGATAGGTAAGAAAATTAATTATAGGTATAAAGATATTTCAGTATCTACCTAATCTATATCAGCAAACGGAAAGTTAATTTTAATCGTTGGTATTTACTTTAATAGCCATAGCTGTACAATTTAATCAAATGCCATGAAGATGATTGAGGATTGTATTCCGCGCGGAGAGCCTGCCGAGACGTCCGTCTTCGGACTTCCTTCTCTAGTTTAATTGTGTATTCGGATACTACGAAGTTCTCGAATTAGGTGAGCCGGAATCGCCGCATTAATTAATATTTGTGTTTGAACTGTCTCCGTGCCCTTGAGTGATTAAGCGACCTTTCAAATAACAGTTAGTTGTAGACAGTTTCTGTTATTTGCCTCCCAATTTGGAAAATACATTACAACTGGGTCATTGTTTGCAGAGTAGATTAGGTAGTAGGTACCTACAGTAAAATCAAAATTGAAGTGAACTATAGAGACGTGATAGACGTTTTAGTTTAGCTAGATTGCACACAAACAATCAGACCGAGTGCTCCACCCACCTCTCGAGGTAATTTCACGATAAGCAATTTTAACAATGGTAATGTGAGACAAGATTGGACGTATCGTAACTCGATCTCATATCATCTCTGTCGCTAAAGAGGTGAAACGAATCGTAAATAATCCATGTGAATTAACGAGATAAATTCTTTTGTGATGCGCGACGGTTCTTCTATGGGAATAGAGAATATCATGTTGTAGTCGAACAGCTGTACCTACTTATTAGAGTATGGGTGGTGGTGTTTTTGTGCTTCGCCTGAAGTCTACGGAGCGAGCACACGGCGACATCTGGATACCAAACCGAATTCAACTAATAACATGACCGTAACTCCGAACCGACCTGTAATGAAAGGGGGCGGAATGCGGAATCAGAATGAGATAGACCCAAACATATTTACGTTATTAACTGTGATAACTTTGTACACACACCAACCTTCCAAAATAAACACAATAACTTACGCCTAAACGAAGTCGCCCAAAAAGGGATTCGATTTATAACATTGAATTGCGTAGTTTGCATACCTTTCGCATCGAAAACTTTGGTTTATCAAAAACGTTAGATATTTGAAGCTCTATTGAATTCCGTTGACAAAATGCAAGCGGTCGCAAACAATGTTTTTTTTTTCTTAGAAGTTGTTCGGATCGGAGAAAATGTTAATAGCTCACAATGCCAGATAAGGATGTTGCCTAATCAAATATTCCGGGATCCTTCTTAAGAGTTGGAGTCGGGTCCGGAACCCGGCGTGCATAAGCAACAATATCGGTTCCTTTAAAGGATAAAGGCGACTGAAGTACGATTCGTAATCCGCATCTGAGTATATCACGAGCTATCTGCTAGCAAGCCAGGTATCTTTGCCAAACTGACAATGGGTTTGTGCCAATTTCGGGTATTTTGTTCTGTTTACCGAATTAGGTATAGGTTGAATAAGATTTGTATTCTCAGCTATTTAATTACGTAAATCAATTCGTCTCCAGCACTAATGAAAACAAGAAAAGTATAAAATTCTACTGAGTGTCAACCGTTTTAATAAACAAAACCTTGTACAGAATCTACACGCATCATTTCTTTTTTAAGTGTCATAGTGTGTGCACCGCATATATCGTATGTGAAAAAACTGAATGACATTTGTAGTTTTTGTATGACACGCGGTGGTTCCCGAATTCTGTGACAATGCATCATTGTTGTCCCAGCATAATACGTGGCATTAACATTTTGTACCACGATTCACGTCAATGATGACGATTTATTGTCATCTACGAGCCGCGAACTCTATGTGGTATAATTAATCCGATATTTTTTTCATTCTGCCATGATTTAGTAGTGTTGTGAAGTTTGTTTTGCGGAGACATCTGCCGACGGCGACGGGCGACTCCATTGTTAACCAAAACTATCTTCAGGTAAAACAGATAATAGGGGTTAGTGAACAAGGAAGAGTTGACATTTCTCTTTCAAATCGTTTGTAAAGTCGAGTGTTTTGTCGAAGTTTGTTTATTTAACAGATTTCTTTTTACAAAATAGTGATTCATATAAGCAGCAATCTATCGAAACTATGGTATATGTCTGTGTATAGGTAGGTACTATTCTGTTTGTACTCCCAAACCCCGTGGCATTCTTCAAATAACAAACTGATCCTTTAGTTAAACAATGTGAGTATTCATTAAACTAAGTTGTAATACAATTTTTCATTATACGAGAGCGTCAATAAATCTGAGTTAAGTTCAAGTCACACGGGGTCGATCAGTCCATTCGGGTTCGTTCATTTATCGAGTAAACAAAGAATTTATTGGTGTCGTATAATTTTATGATCTAAACAAAGGCTCGTCACTGTTCCCTCCCCCCCCCCCCCCCTCCTTTACCCCTCCTCTCACCACCCTCGACCTCTGCTCCCGCTGCGCATGCACTTGTACCATCGACATGTGTCTAAAAGTATGTTGTTTATGTTCTCTATGTTTACATTTAACCAGCATTGTATAAATAATGGGAGACAAGAAAGATAAACATAGAGGTTTCAGTTTAAAATGTTTAAGTAAGTTAATGGTAAAAAATCTGTTAACTGTATACCTACTCTTGAATCGTCTCAGTTTTGCAATTGAAGTTATATACCTACCTATTATGGAGGACAATGAATTTTTATACCTTACAAATTGTACCTTTATTTAGATACGATATCTGGATGAAAAGTACCTACGACTGGCAGAAAAGTCAAGCCCAGACTTTACTTAGAAACACTTCTAAATGAAACTTTGGCTACGCTATAAATATTGTGTCACCACAGTTTGTCACCTGTTCTCTGACGAGCGACTAAAATCATTCCCTACCTTAAGTTTCACTTAGAAACGTTTCTGAGTGCGACCAATATGTTGGGTACTGATTTTCAATTACTCGTATTGAGTTTTGATTGAAACAGGTTAGTGTTCTCTGATCGTTCATGATAAATGCGACTTGTGTAGAGTATTGCTTAAACCATACAAAGCAGTGTTAAAATCAATTGGTCAAAGTCGTTTATGCATTCATCGCATCGTCGGATAGCTCGTGGAAACGTTTCTTTGGATCCATTGTTACACCGGACTCCCACTGCGACGTCGGCCCCGACTTCGTTCCGCCCGCCAATATCTTCAAACGATTATAGACAAAAAATTCAACACGTCCACATCCATCAGCAACGATATTTATGGTTTGAAAATCAACAAATCCGACTAAAATTCTCCATTATCCTCAACCAAAACAAAAACAAACAGACGTTGATAGACACAGATGATGGTGAAAATTTGTCATACCTAGAAAATAAAGATTAAGAGTCGTGATCACGTAGTAAGGTTTGCGGTGCTAACATTTTAAAGTCATAAAACTAGATTGTGGATGTCCTAAGGAAAGTAGAACGCGATCCAATCCGAGTTTGCAAACAAGGGAAGTTACGCTGCGGACGCCGCCCGTGGCCGGTTGTGGCTGGGCAAATAGATACGGCCCGCGCCGATAAGACGCCGCCGTCTCTTGTGACTTCTATTTAAACACAACGCTCCCAGATTAAATCTTTCGCCCATTTATTTTTCCACGACGTCGTATCTCAAGCTAAAATACCTGAGACTAAGATGACAAGTAGAGTAGTCTCTATTGGCGCTAATCTAAAACCGGGATGAGTTTTTAAAAGGGTTCAGTCGAGTCCTTTTTAGCCGTAGAGTAGAGGTGGGATTATGACGATGGAGCGCAGTTGCTACGACGCGGTTATTAAAGTATCATCCTTGTTTGTGCATTCGCCGATTCAGTGCAAAGCTTCCGGTAAAATATTAAAACATAGGCGAACTGTTGAACTCTCTACGAACACCAAATTCATTTCTTTTCATCCCTCACTGCTTCGTGGGTTATTTTAGTAATAACTATCTGCTTTTATCAAAGAATCTTTACAGCTTTTGTAACGTTAGTATTTCCATAAACTTAAATAAAAACAATTTAATGTTTGTGGTAGTAGTAAGCAGAAATTAATTTTCTAAAAGTGAAACGTCATGAATCTTACAAATTCCGGATAATTATGAGACGTTGCGTATTACTTCATAATGTAATCAGTAATTATTGTTTTAACGAGTCCGTCGCTAATTTGTTAGGCGTTTTAAACGACTTTGCGTATTTGAATCGCAAATTTCTTAGAACACTTCAAGAGGGTCGCTTGCGTTTAAAGGACATTATCTCTTCATAAAATTTAAGATACCGTCGAGTATTTCATTGTATTTCTAAATTAAAGTTTACCATGTCTAAGCGTAAAATAGTAGGGTCTACCTTATTAGTCCTATAGCAAACTCAAATATTTTATTTCTTAAGACATTTACACCACCGATGCTCAAAGTTAACAGTTCTAAGAACTTTAAAAACATTATTGGGTTTTGTGACGTTTTGTAAATTACTATGCACAGCTACTGAAATTTTTTAAATGCAATTTAGAAACTCGGTATAATGAAAATCGGTATTATGGCTTATAGGTGTAAAAATAAAAATTCTATTAGGGGAGAGAGGGGCAAGACGGGGTTGCGGGCAAGACGGGGACTTGGCCTTAGAGCACAAACCAATTGACCAATAACAGTCGTAAAAACGCAAGAAGGTGCGACGGGTAGGGGGTCATAGTATGACGCAGTGATTGAGCGATAAAACCACGAGCATTTTATTTTTTTTAGAAAAAACTGATTTTTGTCGATCACCTTGTGATTTTCACATTTTCATTAGATCGTGGCAGCATGAGACACAAGAGCATTTCAGATTAGGTTTAAAGTGATTTGTTTGTGGCAATGACTACTACAACAGGTAGGAACTTGCTTATCTTCGTATTGCATGGCAGTTTTTTTCTGTACGATTTTTAATTTAAAATGACCGAAGTGGGCATGATGGGGTATAGGGTACCACATCTAAAATAGTTTTGAAAAAAATTATAAAGATGAAGAAACTGGCAAAGGAAAATAAGCACAAGAAAAGAACAATGAGAACTTAAGAAAATTGAGATGACTATAAACCAAAACAACAATCACTAAAAAGAAAAGGTCCAAAAAGTATTGGTTGAGTCATCATTATACAAAAGTGACTCTACGAGCCTCGGTATTTGAACTACGATAAAGTTTATGCTGCTTTTGCTGTATGCAGCAAATGGGCTCACTGTAGCTGTGTTGGTATGATCAATAAAGACAATGAAGTACCTGTAACTTGTTGTATCCCATTATACGCCTAGGGGGTACCCCATTTCACCCCGAGGGTAGGGCAAGACGGGGTGTTAGGCACTTTCCTAGTTTTTAACTGTTTTTTTATTAAATCCATATTATAATGAGGTTATAAGTACTTAATTATTAAATACTGATTGCCAACAAAGATTAAGTGGATAAAAAAAGTTATGAAAACACAAGACTGTCAATATTATTGAGCTTCAAACCTTAAGGTCCCCATCATGCCCCCCTCTCCCCTATTAGCATGATTAATAATTACACAGCAGTTTTCGGATACTCTGGATTTATACAGCAGGAATATATTATAAACGTATTATTGTCTGATATACATATATACAGTGTCACGGGGCTAAGAAGCCCCAGATCTTTGGCAGGTGTGCGTGGAGTCGAAGTCAACACGAATGTAAGTACACCCCTTCTTAATAAAATTCGCAAAGTATAAAGTGAACACCCTGCCTTATAAATTATAAGTTTCTTATAATTTTGAGATTTTCTTTGTAAATAGTTTTTTTTTGATAGATGCGGTTGTTTGATGGGAGTAAGAATCGAAGCTATCAAATTTAAAAATTCGTTGTTGTAAACCATTTTAGGGTTCCGTACCCATTTGTGATAGTGGTACGAAACCCTTAGCGCGCGAGTCTCGCACTTGGCCGGGTTTTTTTTCATTTCTCATTCCTCTTTTGCGGTAAAAACACGCCCTAAAACTTTAAAAACTTATTAGTAACTGTTACGCCCTCATCAATGTGACCTATTCCCATCATAACTTCATACGTTTTACCATTCAAATGCCAAGTCAAAGGTTAAACAAAACACAATTAACATATTCCCAGTTCAAGTTGAATGTTTGTCTAGAAGTGAAACACCAACAAATTCCATCTCAGAGTTATAACGTATCCTCTACATAAACATTACATTAATATTGAACCAGACAGGACCGTAGTTGTAACACGAGTACGAGTACACAGTAGTTGCATTTGTTTTTCATGAATTTATGTCAGCGGTCTTCTTGAATTCATGCGGTGGGAGTATTATGGTGAACTAGCTGCGTCAGCGGTTTCACCTGCTACTTACAAATACATTACTTGATCTCCTGCAAATATTGAAATAAAAAAAACTTGAAAGGTGTCAAGGGACACCCGGATGGAACGAAGTTCCTTTCTATGAGAGAGAGAGAGAGAAACAGACAGAGAAACACGCGCACGCCGCACGGCTTACAACTATATCAAAAAGTGTCGTTACAAATTTTGGTCTTATTTTTTTCCGTCTAGCCCCCTTTCGCAACGCGCGATAAGGAACTTCGTTCCAAAACCGGTCAAATGCAAGTCGGATTCGCGCACTAAGGGTTCCGTATTTATATTTGACTGTATATGGGTACGGAACCCTCGGTGATGGGTCCGTAATTGTTGACTAGCAATTTGAAACCTTCCTATTGTATGGCTACACATTCGACCCAGAGGCCTGCTTGCTTATGTGGTGTTAATTTCAACTCTATAACTCCACGCGTTCCCAGAGATAAAGGGTCTTGACAGACAGACGGACGGAAAACAAAGTGATACTGTAAGGGTTCCGTTATTTCTTTTTCGGTTAGGATCTCTAATAAAACATATTTGTGTTGATTCACAACTTCACCCAGACACCCTCAAATCGAGTTTCATGTCAAATCGGTTCAGTAGTTTTTGCGTAACAAACATGAACATACCCGAGCCCCCAAATAATTTATTTTGCTATCGCTATTTATATTTAACCCAGTAACATTATTATTTACATAGGAAATAACAGAGTACCAACTACATCCTCGGGAAAACATATTTCCTGGGTAACAGGAAACTGGTAGTCGATGTGTTGGCAATCACGTGCACATCCGTCTCTTCCTATCCACGTCTCAAGTCACACTTTTATTTGATCTAGTTCCTTCTAACAAGACTTTCGTCGTAGGTAGGTACGCTAGAATTTAGTTCAGGTACATTGAGTTAATTGAGTTCAATGAAGATAAGTAATTACTCGTACGACCCTGTTTAAATCAGAACTTTGTCAACTTGTGCTAAGTGTATTACACCTGCTGATGTTTACAAACAGTCCATGATTGTATGTTCGTCATCATAAGTGACAGTCTGCCATGACAGACATGACATTAATAACAATAATATCCATTAATCTATTTGTAATTTAGGGTAGGTTTGACAACGGAGGCCGCGCGTAAACATCGCGTCAACCCTTTGCTTCAGCCCCTGAAGGCGTGGTTTCACTGGAACAAACAAACGGAAGTGAAATTGAGAGGAGCGCCCGGAACTGCCGGTATACCTTTTCATTACAGAATCCCCTTTTAATTACCATGGCACAAATAAAAATTGTATTTTTATTTCAAGTAGGCGTAATTGAAAAGGAAATTGCCGGTCTGGGCCTCGGTTCGTAGCCGCTTCGAATAAAACTTTAATATAATGCATAAGGCCCTTTGATCTTCGCACTCGGCTCGCATTAAATCGCGGAGATGCTGTATAGGAGAGATAGAAAAATAAAACTCGAAGCCAACGAATATATTGCGTTCAAAATGAAATATCTACTCACTATTTTGATACACGTCGTCGGTACAAAATTTACCTAAATATAAAAGTTAAAAGAAACCCAAGTTAATTCGGTTTTTACAAGCTAAAAGCCGACTTGATACCAGGAAATCGTGAACCTGAGAAGTGTCATAAATTACATGTGAAATAATAAAAGGAGGAAAATCTTTCATCCGCAAACGTTTTACAAAGACACCCTGCCTCCCCTTCTCTCGAGCCGAAGAAAAATGTCGTCTGTAGCACGATCCATTCTCGGTGAAATCGTGTCTCTAATAAAATCCTCGATACCGTCTCAGATAGAAGCGAAATGCAAACTTTCACATGTAAAATCACTGGAAATTTGCATAGAAATTTAAAACTTTTTAAAACGATTTGAAATCGAACGTTAGGTATTAAGATGGGACAAAAGAATAAGGAAAATAGATGAATAAAAAACGACTTATCCTTGTGTTTTTTAAGTTTTCGTCGACAACAAAAGTTAGGGCAACAGAAGATCGAGACAGGTAAGACACACGGTCAAAGAAAAGATAATAAACCGTTGTATTTCCATTCTTATCCACAGAGAAGTTGAAAACAGGGAGGGTAGTCTCGATATCTAAAATTACGAGCCTGCAGAGTAGCTATCTTGAGGCACGACGTTCTCGGTTCCTTTATGTTGAGCTGCCACTTTCAGACATACCTACTCCATTCAAACTACACCCCCGACATTTACTTTGCGTGTTACCATAGATTTTAATGAATGGCTTAGTATTCGCATTTAGAGATAGCATTTGAAGATTTGGTAGATAGTTACGTGACTATACCTTAATTAAAAGGATAAAACAAGTTCATTTTTCAGAATGAGTTTATCGGTAACTTTTTTCTTATATGTAACCGTATGGTTTTAAAGCGAAGCCATACTATCTAAAGGTGTTCGTTCTGCGGTCGCGTGCCTTCACACCATAAGGCACCTGTGACTTGCTAGAACTTGCAAAACGAATGAAACCCTATAAAACATAAGGCAATTAGTTCGCATACCATTACCACACGTGCAACTGCATCTGCTTCGCAAACATTTCTGATAGTATATTCGTACGTTTCGGTATTTATACAAAATAAGAACACAAAACAGACTTTATTAGATTATCGATCAAAAGAGTTTTTCTTTAAGTTCCATAAATAATAGGTACCTATCAATGGCTCAACAGAAACGCTTTCACCAAAAATATAACATATTCTTAGCGTGTAACGTGGCACCCTCGTAGACTATCTAATACACAAAATCCTTGTATCAGCTGATAATATTTTCATCTGTGATACCTCTTTAGTTATTGTCGTAGAAGGTTTGGAATATGAACAAAGCAACCGAATCGAATGTAATAAAAATCACTTTAGCATTACGTAGCGACAGGAACTGATGTCTATCCGCATTGTGACACACGATGCGGCCTCGATAGATGTCACTGGGGAAAAGGCTGTGTCGAACCGACTATTATTTTTGTACGACAAAACAAAATTGATTGCCCTTCGTTGCTTCTTTTATGTAGAAGTTCAATTTAAATACTTGTTTTATAGCAGTCGCGGAGTTGATACATGTGTACGACAATCAAAATCGATATGTTACTCTTGTTCATAGTCAACCGAATGGTAACAAAATAAAAATACATTTAATATTACTGATTCGAATTGAAGACATTTTAAATGTAATATTTTTGAACAGTTTTATTATAGACTAGCAGCGTCTCGCTGCGTCTCGAAACTCGCGTAAGTTTCGTTCCCGTGAAAATATCAAAAAAATCCTTTCTTAGTGGATACCTGTTAATTTCATGTTCCTAAGACCAGCGGATTGATATATAGCTCAGTCACTCTGGACTCTGATTTATATGTACCTATGGGTAGATATTAGAGATGGGCCGACTAGGGGTTCTGCCGACTAGCAGACTAGCCGACTAGTCGGTTCCAAAATTGCCGACTAGTCGGCCGACTAGTCGGCAATGCAGATCATTATAATTCCGAGATATTTGGGTTGACCGTGATCACTCGGCGATTGTTGCTATTTTTGGATAACTTTGCACTTCGACAGCTGTAGCGAAACTTCTAAAAAATGGATGAAATAAAAATAAAAGTTGGAAAAAAAAATGGAGCTGAGGCATAGTTATGACACTTTAGATGTTTAGATGATGTGTTTAAGCTATGACGTGTTTTGTTTACGTTTTTCTGACTACCCACCTTCTAAACTGTACTACTAATCAAATAAATATTGGTTTTATTGTATAATTGTTAGTTGACGACTAGTCGGCTTTCCCGACTAGTCGGCGACTAGTCGGCCCATCTCTAGTAGATATGTATATCATCACTTACTATCAGGTGAGATAGTGATCAAACTCTCTTCTATCGTGTTTGAAAATAAGACTCATAAGCCGATCGTCCGCCGCCGACTAAACTAAAATAGTTTAGCTTAGCTCTGCATTGTCGAGCCAGTTTTTCAACATGTGAGTCCACCTCAATCTATGCCAGCTATGCTCACTTGTTTAAAAAAACTGGCGAACTTAGCTCAACTAATTTAGTTTATTTGGCGGTGGACAATCGACTTTACAATTAGAATTATAATAATGACCCCGTTATTATAATTCCAATTGTAGGATTGTATACTTAACAGCATAAAGCAGGCTCTCCGCATAACTTTATTTTTCTTAAGAAGTGGCACATTTTTTGGTCCAACTAACCATTAAACTAGGCTAGTAAAAAAATAGGTCATACGAACCAACTCACCGCCTGTCTCAAGTGAGCTCTCCACAAAGTACATAATCTATGTGGTACGGATGATACTCCGCAACATGTGGTCATACTCGTATGTTAACTGGTGGACTATAAACTAATTGGGACAATCAAAAGATTTATTATTCCGTTTATACTAGCCGTGCCTCGAGATAGACTACTAGAAAGATAGAGAAATTACTAACATAATGTGTTCATCTATTAAATTTTCTTCACGAGGTTAACGTATGAAAATTATGTAGAATTAATCATTTCTGTAAAAATACTGGAATAAAAATGGACTACAGATTTATAAACTTTCACCACTAATCCCCACTTGCACCAGCCAGGTTTTTTATGTCAAGATTTAGACACAATTAAATTAAACTCATTTTATTCGGTTTTAACACGATTGAAACGAAAAATACATTTGATTTAATTTCGAATCAGCATCGCAGAAATTAAAAAAATAATCAGTAGGTACTTTTCTAAAAAAAAAATGCAAATAACAAACCCTGGGTGTTCAATTCATAATCGAGCCTGGCGGATCCCAGCCTAAATAACTAATCAATAACAAACAAATATATATTTTCGCATTTATAATATTAGTGGGATTATATATTGTCACACACAGTGTGCTTGTGATAAAACATTTCATAATAAAAATGGCAAGCAGTAAAAGGGTTAATAACTAGGTATCATTGACCTACTTAATAGAGTAAACAGTCACATAATATTTTCTTTGTACAATATTTAAATTGATCTTTCAAGAAAGTAACGATACAATAATATTAAGCTAACTAAAAATAATCTATAGCAAAAACATAGCGGATTCTCTTTTTTAACAGACTTCTGAAACCACATTTTTTTTATTTTACACAATTCTCATCAGAACATGCCTCAATGATTAATGTGGTTTATGGTTACAAGGGAAAGTACAGAAAATAAAATAAAAAATGACTTTAAAAAAGCATAAAATAACCTCAACTACATACAGTGCGACCGACTTATCTGCTACCTATGTAATCTGAATTCAGGCAGTTTTACTTGGTGGGTCCGGATTGTATTGTAGTTTGGCTGCCTGACTTCAGATTACATAACAGATAAGTAGGTATGTGGCACTGTATGTAAGTGAGGTTATTTTAAGCTTTTTTAAGTCGATTTATCGTTATATTAAATCTACAATATCGAAAAAAGAAATTGAATTGAATTTTGAATTGAAAGTTATAATTATTATAGGTAGATACCTACTCTATCGATGGAATAAATTACTAATTAGCTAATTTAATTAAACCCACAGCTCATCGCATTTGCCTGCGGTCTGTACTCTACCGGAAAACAAATACTAAAACAATGTTCCAACACGAGTATTACCTTCTACATTATGAACTTGATTACTCGTACTAGTTCAACAGGAAAATTACAGAACAGAGAAGATATGAGGGTGTATGGAAGGTGGTATATCGACGCGTTTTGTTTTACGATGCTGACTCTACATAAAAATATAATGCTCTACTTGTGTGTGTTATTTTTCTAGCTAGCCTGTATTATTTTATTGTTAAAGATATTTTTATCTGTGGAACTAGTGGTGCGTGAAGAGCAAATGTACATGCCTAGTCGATGTTGATCGTTTGGATGGCGCAGGAGTGAAGGCAGGGCGGGAGGAACGCGTTCGGTAATGACTGACGGCAAGAGCGAACCGTTTCGCACCCCACAGTTTTACGTTTTCTACTTCACCTTTTATATCACAATGAGAGTTTTATAGCTTTTATGAAATTCTTTACACAATCAACTTATTCTTTTCCTCTTGTTGACGGAGAAAAGACAGGCGCCGCTGTCTATTCTATATGATGCAATTAGAGACACACACTCTAATCTTTACTCGCTTGATGTTTTTACGATTTTTAGCGTGTTTTATGGCAAATTAATACTAGTAAGTACTTAGTTATTTATATTAAAGTACGTATGATGATGATCCCAATATGAGTTCGTGTGAGGCAGGCGGCCGGCCGTAAAAAAAGCTAAATCCATGTGTGGTCAATAAAGACTTATCTACTGTCTACCCCAAATAATTTGTAAGAAGAATGTGTAGGTACTCTCAGAAACCCTTCGTAAAAGCACGCATTATAGGCGAATGAGACCTAGTTGGTTTTAAGAACTATCGAATATTAGATTTGGTTTCCAAAGAAATTCATAAACGCACATGTTGTAACAAAATATAGGTACCTACGAAAGATCTGGGTTAGACATCCCTTCAAAAAGAACCTTTACACAAAAGAGGGGTGATAGTGCGAATAAATAGGCATATAATAAAATATATACAGAAAATACAACCTACGTTGTACGTTTTATTTGCACCCTGTATTGACAATAATCGGTAGCCCGGGTCTAAAAGAATATGGCTAAGGTATCCGCTGCCCGTCGTAAAAGGCGCCCAAATGGGGTTTCTGGTGAGAGGCTTCAAGCGCAGATTGTTACCTAAGTCGTAGCGCCAAACAGATTCGTCCGTGATTCGATACGTAGATCGGTGCAGCCACTTAGGAAGAAGACTATCTTCTGTGAATGTACTGGCTGATGATGAAGCAACATCTTAAGAGTCTAAGAAGAGATGGTTTAAGACTTATCATCAACACTTACCATCAGGGATAGTGGCTTATAAAAAAACGTGATTTATAGTTCAATATCGTCTAAATTATCTACCTACTCTTTGTTTCCAAATATGCATTATCATACTACATTAAATTTAATAAAAACTAAGGTGAATAGGTGTCATATTATGCTATGAATATTAATAGGTAAGCCCTCGAAGTGTTGTTCTGTCGACCTCATTTCACCGTCTGGTCGAGACTAATCATAAACTTTGATGATCCAATAATATAAAACTTTATTAGTTTCTATATTCACACTCCACGTATTCAAGATATTGCATTGAATTCACAGGTGAGCAGTTCACATTTCTTTCACGGGTCGATGATACTGCATTATTTTTTCAAAACACATAAACTGCTCGACGAGCTCATAATAAACTGTTCGCTTTTTTAAGACATTTGCGTCACCATAAAACTACGGAATAAGAATATAGGTAGGTAGTTAATCCTCACGAATCCGTTACGAATTTTCGCCCTTAATTGCCGTCTAACTGCGGTAATATCGACATCATTTTGTGCCTCGGACGTCTTCCTGTTTTTCTCGGCAAACGATAAAAAATCGCTGGATGTACGTGATGAATGGACCCGACGGTGGTGGCCACGTAATTGGGTGTCGAAGTCTAGGGCTAAAAGCATACACATGTCGGCCGATCAACGCGCTATCTGATAGGCCATTGTCTGTACATTTTATCAACAGAATGTTCACTATAAATCGTCCGTGTAGTATTGTGTAGCAATGCGAGGTATACACTCGCGAGGGAAATGCGTGAAATATCTAACCGGAATGTTATTAGAACGCAACGGAATACCCGATCGATCCCGGCATTTTCCGCTATGAAAAGGAAGTACGGAGTGTACGTTCTTCGGTGTTCTTAGGTAAATAAAGCCTGTTTTATTTTCTGCAGTCTCTCAGAGCAATCGAATGTTTTGCTTTTAGTAAAACTAGCACAGATACTAATGCTATTGTTTCAGGATTTTTCCCTTTTGTCGCATTTCGAATGCACCTGCTTTACAAACCTTTTAACTTTACAAAAGGAGCTAAAGCTTATTTATTAATATGGCTGTAGAAAACAAATTGTGTTAGTCCGAAATGCAGGATCTCAAGAACGACTGGTCTGATTATGACGTTTGATTATTTAGTATTTTTTGTTTGTTTGAACAAAAAATACTAAATACAATCATAATACAATATATAGTGTGGGATATAACACTTTTAGAAAAATAGTTTAGTGGTAAAATTATTTTCGTCCACATTAAGATAAAATGTGATAAAACTTGGGTAAAGGTAACAAAAAGTGAATTTAATAATATAAATAAGATAGCAAAGTGTTTTAATTTTCTTATACATCTTGTAGTAAACAAAGGGGTTCCTTTTTCAAACGGGCCCAGCACATCTACTTTGCAGATTTTTTTTGTTCTCGAAATATAATGTCATACCCATCCTAAATAGGTAGTCAAAACTCGCCTAGTCAATTTTTTTTACGTGCCTAAGCCAATAGCTATTCAAAGTGCGCCAGGTCAGATAGTTAAAAGTAAATTTAATAACTATGTTTTCTTAACAAAGAAAAATTAATGTTGGTGGAACAGTATGAAATAAAAATTAATTCCAATGTGCCATAAAACGATGTCTAATGCTACGTAATAGCACACAATTACACGGTTTCCTCTGACAAAACCCCATACCATGCTGCAATCGATCGATGCACGGTCGTAAGTGTTCGGAAAATTCCTTTAATTCAGGTGGGCTTTTTATATCCTTCTTGTGTTGCCGTTTGATAGTTCACTATCGATAGGTATCGATAGGCCTCTCCATAGTATGTATACTATCGATAGTATGGGATTTCAATTGTTGTTACTTGTTATTGTAACAACAATCTAGAGTATCGATAGCTAAGTTCAGTACAATAGTATCGAAAAACTGCAATACTATCGATAGTATCGATAGTTTTGCCCTATCGTATTGAATAACAGCCGACTATGGGATTTGACTATTGTAACAACATTAATGTTTAATTTAATAGTATGGGATTTGACTATTGTAACAACATTCGACACTATCGATAGTTTTTCCCTATGGTATTGAATAACAGCCGATACTATTTGATACTATTTGACTGAACTTAGTAGTCGATAGTTTCGATACTTTCGATAGGCCTATCGATATTATAGATGATTTTTGTAATTCAGCAACGCTAACTACTTCATTCAGCCGCGAATCGAGTGAACCCGGGGAGCGGTGTTGCCTGGATACGTTCCTGTTTGTGTTGCTTGCTGCAACTGGCTACGACGTGCGATTCACTTGTGATCTTGATCCCTTTTGAAGTAGAAATAAATAATTCTGTGAACATCACACAGTGCCATCTAGCCCCGTGGTAAGCTACTTGCTCCCGGCGGGAATCCAACGTGCAACCTTCTGCATTGCAGTCGTGCATTAGCCTGACGCGCCACAGAGGTTGTCGCAGAGCCAATATATAAGAGGCTATTCAAAAATATTGTCGCCCAAGCTCTTATTGTTTGTTTTACAGTGTTATTTTTGTAAATAGTTTGAAGGTAAAATAATACTAAATTAATTACAAGTATTTGTCCTTAATTTTTTATCGATAACTTTTTACTTCTGTCATTTTAATTCAGTTATTACTTTGAGGGCCAAGAACCATCCATTAAAATAGAATTAAATTGCCAATATTAAGTCCAAATTTTCAATATCCTTAAAATAACTACCAGTTCTTTTATATTTTATTAAAGTACCTAACTAGCAAAATGCAATTAACTTTCAAATTGCTTGCGATGAAACACAAAAGGTTTTACATGAAATACAAAAGGCTTGTACATCATCATTGTTCGGTAGAAAATCCAATTAACTATATTAAACATAATATTAATAAAACTTCAGTCTACAAAAAAACTTTGGATATGTGTTACAATAGTTTTTTGTGGGATAGTTTCAATGTAAATCAAGAAAGCTAAATAAACCATTGAGTTATTGTGTCCTTGTACATAATAACTCAATGAAATACCTGGTCAACCTTCGTAAGTAAACGAGACCAAGCTGAGAGACCCCTCGCAACCAAGACTATTGTAACATGGTTGAAACATCGACGAAAATAGATATTAAAATGCGATTAAGACCCGGGAAAATTTAACTAAACAACCTGTGTTGTAACCTGTATTGTTGTTAACTTCAAACAAGTTAATCTTTTCTTTAATCGTATAGTGGTGTGGCTCACCTATGTGTTAGAATTTTCGGGCCTAAGGCCTCTTGTTTGACCTAAAGACTGCTATCAGAGAAAACAACCGAGACCAACTGCTGAACGTACCTTCCGATTACTTCCGAAGCATGCAGGAGCTCGAGAAAATGTTTTTTTTTGCCACACAAATTATTGATCGCCCAAGTTAATAATATAAAATGATACATCGTTAAACCTACGTTTTAATTAGAACATAACAACACCAATTACATTACAAATTGATATTTAAGTCCACTTATTAAGGAAAGGAGACAACAATGGTACTGGAGTTCAGTATTCGTCCCTCAGTCGACGATGTTATTGTCCATTTCTTATTTCTCTCCTTTTTACGCTCAACTATAATGGGAATTTTTGAAATTGCAACAATACACATAGGATACCGTCTCGCAATACCGACTGCCGGTAATTTTGTCCCTATTCTTCTTTAGTGAACAGACAGACTATGTGTGTGGAAGTTTATTATTGGTATATAACTTTTGTTTAACGTTGCGATTTCTCACTAGATTCTGTCCACAGACAATGAAAATCATAGGAAAACTGTACTGAATTGTAGATGACTATTAATTCAACAAAAATTTTGACAGGCTGCATTGGATTCAACAAGTCTTTTAGAGTTAATAAATGTTTCTCTTCGCTTGCACATCTATCAATTTTAGAAGTTTAGTGGGAAAGAGACTGAATACATAATTTATCGTAGGTTAAATAAAAGTTTATTAATAAGGTGTAGTTAGACTCTACGGCGCGAGCGCGGCGGACGTTTTGTATAATTCGCAATTCATCAATAAATTCATACCTACCTATAACATGAAGTTATCTAGGTAAAAACTTAACTAGATTATCAAAATATAAGATAAGTACTTAAGGCAGGTAGTGATTCAAATTTCACTTGTATTGAAGTGTCTGGTTTTTTTCCAGGACTTTTTTATAATTTTATTGTAACTCTAAATGCAACAGACATTTGCCCATAAAAATAAGAAAATCAACAATTACTCATAAAGAGTTCAAATAAAGTACCAAATGAGAGTAACGAAAATATGATAAATATTTCTACTCAGCATGTTTATTTAGGTCCCGGTAAAATGTTGTCAGATGCTATCACTATCCAATTTATAATGTGTGTTCCGAATAAACGGGCATCGATCGATGTGGCCACCTGTCTACGAACTGACCGAGGGAAGAAGCCTCAAGTCAATGTACCGACAATGGATGTTACCTATAGTTACGTAGGGGACAACGCGTTCATAGGAAACGGAAGCACACGAGCCGCCTTGCACCTGGCGTTATGACCTATACATCCTTTATAAACCTTACAAATGTTACTGTCCTTCCTTACTTAGTCAGATCTTTCGGCGGATTAACACAATCATTTTATATATTTGGTATATTTTACAAATACATACTTGTAAAGCATTACTGAACTTTGTTTATTTAATGTATTTAAATATAACGTAGATACTTATACGTACTAATTACTTGGAAATGTTAACTTAGAAAAAAATGCTTCATAAGATTCATTTTGTATAAATTAAAAAGGGCTTACCTAAGCCCTTTTTAATGTATACATTTAATAATAATTTTTATTCTACAAAAATAGGTAGAGGTACCTATACCTATTTTTGTAGACTTTTAAATATTTGCTTAAACTTAAATGGTATGCAAAATAAAAAAAAGAATCTTAAATAATTGAAATAAAGAAATTTAAATAATACTTCTGGAAAACTTTTTAAATAATCAAAAAAAAATGTCAAAAATGCGATATCAATAAAAAAAACCAGGATAGGTACCTACTTCTTATTTAATTTTGCATAAAAAACAATAAATTCAACATACTTTAGTTATAAAAAGCTTACATGACGATAGGACTGAATCTCAAATTAAATGCGCCTGAATGCCACAAAAGTTTTTTCCCAAAATGCCTGAAAATCACTGATTTTTTAGAGCATTTTACTTTCACGGCTAATTTATGTAGGTTTTACAAATAACGAACAAATCTTGAATTTTTATACATACTTTAAAACGAACTAATAAATAAGTAAACTTCCTTAGTTACCTTCTGCCCTTCACTGCAAACTGCCGTTTTGCTTTCTACAGAAAATTTTAAAATATTGGTTTCAATTTTAACTATATTTCTGATGGTACTACTGATCCTAAATAGTTGTCACTAGTACCATTAAAGGTACTAAGGATACAAAGTTGTGTCACTTGTACAATCAATGTTACAAATCAATGGTACTTCTGACACAAAGGCTTCCTAAGTAGTTAATTTCATTTTTCAGTTTTAATCGCGTTGCATTTATCAAAGTCCAACGTTTCGAGGTTTCTACAGAACCTTCTGATCACGGGTATTTCGATTAAAACCTGAAAAATGAGTTTAATTTCATATCAGCATCGCGAAAACCGATGAAAAACCAATATTTACTTGTTAACTCATGTTATTCGTTTAGATAAGCAACCACGTCTTTTTCCACTGTTTCCAAAGTCTACTGGTACCTACTTACATATTCATTCCAAACGCTTTGATAATTTGAAAAAAAAATACTAATCTACAATATCTGGGAATATTATGAAAAATCTTGTGAAGTTATTGTAACTTTAAAAACACATTTTTATACTTACCTTGATAAAATATTATTTTAAAAATCAATGGTAATTTTTGTAAAAAGTTTCCGAATAAATGAGTCTACTTATTTATAAATTTCAAATTGAAAGGGAGATAAGATCAACATTTATTATATTAATGGAGCGACGAAAGTTTATTCCATAATAAGCCATGAATTTGATTGGTTTATCTTCGCCTTGTAAATTAGCCTAATCACGTTTCATTCATAAAATGATAGGATTTAGATTTGATCTTCTAACTAAATACAAATATACTTTTAAAACATATCGTGAAATATTTGCAAATTTTCAACAATTACCAAAAATCGAGAACTGTCCTAATTCTTTACTTCAAGATGAAAAATAACTTCATGTTTATTACTGTAGGAATTATTGTATCAAAATTATATCGACTCGAGATCTAGGACTAAGATAATAAAAGACATTTTTCGGTTTGAATCGCGTGGTTTTTATTACTTTTAGCATTGTTACAACGCTCAACGTTTCGAGACCTTTCCAGGTCTCGACTATCCTGAAGAAGAGACCTGGAAAGGTCTCGAAACGTTGAGCGTTGTAACAATGCTAAAAGTAATAAAAACCACGCGATTCACACCGAAAAATGTCTTTAATTTCAATACAACATCGCGAAAACAGAAGAAGAATCTAAGATAATAAAATAAATAAAGTTTGTGAACCTTTAACAGTACTTCTAGCCCCATGGTACCTAAGCTACGCTTGTGTTATGGTGACTAGATATCGGAAATAATATTTATATTTAATACATATCATACATAGAGAGATATTACGCCGCGCGACTCCGTGTATGCAGAGGACACGCTCCTCCACACTTCGTAATGCCGAACTCGTACTGCCAAGTTCGACAATCGACTTTCAATACGACGCGATAGATGTTTTCATTATAAAACAATAAATATTAGGTAATTTTAGCTTAGTAGCTTTAGTCTTAGAAAAATCTTAAAGTGGGATAAATGAGTTTATTTAAGACTAGCTGCGTCCCGCGGTTTTACCCCCATAAGTCCCGATGCCATGGGGATATCGGGATCTAAATTAGCCTATGTTACTCAGGGTGAATGTAGAGTTTGAATTTTGAAATCGGTCTAGTAGTTTTTGAGTTTATCCATTACAAACATACGACACACATACACACAAATATACAAGGGGTAAGAAACCCTAAAAAGAAAATACGTCTATTTTCTTTTTAGGGTTTCTTACCCCTTTCAACATCTCTTGAATATAATTAGAACTACATAAGCAAGGAATATTGAGTCTTATGTGACTTCACTTACAATTTACTTAGAAGTATAGGCACGCGGAAAAATAAAAAAGAAAACAAAGGTAGGTACTGAATCGAAGTTCAATGTTCGAAGGCTCCCCGAGCCGCCCGCAAGACACCAATGAACTTTTTCCATTATCTGTTGCTGATAGTTTTAAATTAGAATAAAATCAATATTATTTCCGACTTTCTTGATGCTTTTGTTTTGAAACGTGAAGTGAAAGAAAAAAGTGTTCGCATATCGTGAACCCCTTGGAAAACCCACGGATTGGTTGTTTGTTTCAATTCAAATGGGTATTATTATCGAAAGGTCTTCCGAAGTACGGTCATTTGCATATCACGATAGTAATTGGCTTTCTAGTCTCCCCTTCATTCTTGCCTTCCCCACATGCATTGTCTGGATTACACTCATAGTAGCTACGTAACTGTTTTCATTGGTTTAATATCGATTTTAAGATTTATGTAGGCATAGGTTTGCTATTACAATAATTGTCATTTTACGTTTCTCTATTAAATTTACATAAAAGCACATCATTGTAATATTGTGTCCGACTTTTGTAAAGTTATCTAAGTGTACAGGGTGTTTCGACGAGGGGGTATTAAGCCTAAAGGTGGTTGTTCTAGAGGTCTAGGCGAACAACTTTCATTCTACGACTTTTTGAAATTGAACTTTTTTTTCGAAAATTTTATAATGGTATCACTAAAAAAACAACTGTTTTTGTAAAAATAAAGGCAATTAATGTTTAGATTGTAGTGGTCCAAAGTAAATAAAAGGGCACCTTAAGGCCAATGACCTCAAACTCTAAAAAACAGCTGATGTTCATGCAAGCTTTAAACTCAAAATTTTCGAAAACTACTTCGAATTTTCAAAACTTGTAGAACAAAAGTTGTTCGCCTAGACCTCTAGAACAACCCCCTTTCGGCTTAATACCCCCTCCTCGGAGCACGTTGTATATAAAATTCAAAATCCTGACTGATCTATATATCGCAGAGCCCAAACCGCTGGTCCTAGAGACATGAAATTTGGAGAGTGTGTTCTTTGTGGCGTGTAATGATCCGCTAAGAAAGGGACTTTGGAAAATCCCGCGGGATCGGGACTTACGCGGGTGAAACCGCGGGACACAGCTAGTTATCTCACAAAATTCAATGTCCTCACTGATTGACTTAACCATATATCAACGCAGACCCCAAACCACTGGTCCTACAGACATGAAATTTGGAGAGTGTTTTATTTGTGGTGTGTTTAGATCTACTAAGAAAAGGTTCTAGAAAACCCCGCGGGATCGGGACTTACGCGTGTGAAACCGCGGGGCGCAGCTAGTTCCATTATGTAAATTCAGCTATTGTGTAATGTCGAGCTGACAATGTAAATTAATCATCTAAGTAATTCGCTGTTACAAGCTTGTTAGTTAATAATGTTTCCTTGTGTCAATTTGTGATGTTTGCCAAGTCCGTTCGTTGTATCTGCCTGTCTAAGGTTTCCGGTCAAACGACGAATTCGGCGCGTGCGAACGCTCGACTACAAACCGGACCGATTCGATTTGCTCTAACGCGATAGTCACACATTCAGCTCCCGGTGGACCGTCTAAGTGCTCCATTCACTACGTAGACCATTATTAATACATCCCCTCCCTACTCGTCTCCTCTAGAGGCCCTCATTGTGCGACGTTGCGAGTTAATCCTCCGTCCGGCAAAGATCGTCGATCGAATGCGACCGACCCAGCTTTGTGAAACGTAATAGGGTCCTACGGTTAAATGTCGCGTGTAATTTTTGGTTTGCAATTGTAATTATCTATACAATCGCTGTGCTTCGAGGGAAGAGTTCAATTATCGCTGGACGCTCCACCGGACTGATTGATTGATTTTGGACGTGTATCTGTCAGACTGATAGACGCACCTCACTACGTTCTGGGTTAGTGAAGCGCATTCAGCTTTATTAGTGGCTATGCCTGCAAATTTACTTAATCGAATCTTCCTTGATGCCTTGCGCTACTGATATTGACAAACAGTCTATCGCAAATAGGTAGTAACAATATAGATACGGTAAGAGATATACCTGTATCACCGATACAATGCTCGTTAAAATAGAAATGGAAATATTGTCGTGACCCAAATCGCTACCCTGATCTCGATGTCAAAACAAATACGACAATAAAGAAAAATCGACCAGCAGCCCCTCAGTAAAAATCATAAATAAAAATTCAAATCAACAATTCTAATAGATACAACTGATTACATATTCAAACAAACTTTACCCTAACAGTTACAAAACGGAAATATGCATCGAGGAAAATAGATGAGCTGTGAATCTATAAAGAGCTGTGTAACAGAGCCAAGCGACCGACGCGACGGACTAACGGACACCTCCCAAAGGATTGCAGAACCAAGCTCGGCAAAGCAATTTAACCAATTTAATGTCATTCGTGTCTATTGACGGCCTCCCGCGTTCTCAATTTGAAAATAGATGCCTTTGTGTTGTGCTACCGCGAAAATATTATCCTTGGGATATTCCACTGCTACCGAAACTTGTGGTCTTCTTAAGCTAGCTTTTCTTAGAAGATCATTGAACAGAAGTGGTATTTTTGAACTGTCGGAAAATCCATTCGTATGTGAAAGGCTAATGAATGGGTGCGCGGTCTCGCTCACGCACATACACAACGAGCGAGAGCAAGCATGCAGAACACGAACTTTCGTATACGAATTTAATTCCAGTGGTTCAAAAATACGGCTCCTGGACGTAAATAGCAATAACTGACAGTACGATGACATAGTTATGCCATAATAAAAATCGTACCGGTACTTTCTAAACAGGAAAATTATGCAGCTATTTTAAGTCATCTTTGCTTTTTATGGCATCGTTAAGTAGTAAATGAATTAGTATGTAATTTAATAAGCATATAAATTCAGCTATTTAATGTTGACAAGAAATTAAACCAAGACCTAGACTTTATAAGCTGTAAATAGGTACTCGTACTTAAATGTACACTTTGCCCTTGTATATTTTAAATTCGCAACTTCATATTGGAAGACTAACAATTTTCGAAAAGAAAATAAGTATTATCGATGAAGTTAATTCAATTAATCAAGATAAAACTTCAGAAAAACGAAGTGAGACCGCAGGGTATTAAATTCATCCAGTCACTCTCGGGGAAAAACTTTGACCATTAACTTTTTCGTTAACAATAACAGCAATTCAAGTTGTTGATTTTGAGATATTGGTACCTACTAACTTTATTTCTAAATAAACACTGTCTCACGATCCATTACAAGCGGTTTACTTAGTGTCATTTCTGGATCTTTACAAAGTGTTCTATTCTTTGCCGTAAGCAGCATTGCTTACCATAAATAGTTGGGTTTCTAAATAAATCTCGCTACATTCTGACAGAAACCATGCAAGTTTCCGTAAAACACGTCAATTAGTAAACAGCAGTTAACCACAGGCATTCGGGCGAGTTGAATAAGCGAGCGGGGTCACACCGCCATCTTGGATCGGGGGTCAAATTTAATTGACATGTGGCCTATGTAGACATATTGTGCGCGCCTACAGGCATTGTGTTGACACCCCTAATTAAACAGCTTCACTGATATAAGCGGATAAAGCAAGGCAATTAACATAATGCGTCTCATAGATTCAATGTAATTTCGCCAGTTTAGAACCTATATTCCACGCTATTAATCACACGCCCACATTTGAACAAAACACAATCAGAGGGTGCCAAAAATTGACGCTAATTTATTTTGTCGCTGTATTTGTCACCGTTGGGAAAACAAATACGCATAGGAACTCAAAGAAAATTAATGTAATCTAAATGATTATTAAACATAATTATAATACTTATTTACAGCGTGATTGGTACCTACCTACCTAATGCTGCTATCAAAAAATTAATATCCTATCCATCTTATGCAAAATAACATTCCTTTAGGTATAATGTTATTCAGCCTTCGGCAATAGCTGTCTAAATTATAAAACGCGGTCCAAGGTAAGGACGTAATATAGCCAATATCGAAGGCGAATCTCTTCGTAGCGTTCGCGTTCGTTGTCGTTAAATGATCGCATCTCATCGGTAGGGCCCCAGACGTGGCGTCAGCGGTTCGTCCGGACTGCCGCATGCCACTCGCTTAGCATATCCACCGACCTCGCAAAATTCCTACAACGTAATATGGACGCCACACAAAGATGGCTGGTGTTAAGGCTGTTATCGAACCCCTTAATATTATTTTAAAAAAAATGGCCGCCTTGAAAGTGAACGTTATCGCAGGGAATACTTGCGAACAGACACTTAATAGGATTGGATGAAGATGGTAGAGTAATAAAGCGTGTTCAATAATGTATTTATAGAAGATGTGCTATCGCCCCGCTCATCCGGGATCGCCTTCAATATACTGTTCGAGGTAACGATTACCCACTTTATCAAGTTCTATATTATGGCGACAATGGAAACACCCACATCATCTAACAATACCTGAAATAGTACATAAATACCGGTTTGTTTTCCATTATTTTATTATGACTTCCTGCATAGCACTTAATAAAGTCGTTAATTCTTTTAATGGATTAATACTTCGTGATAATTTAATTATGGTTCTTACAGTTGTTAAGGGCGCTAGGGAAAGACAGAGTAAACGCATACGCCTCGTGCTGTTTTATAACTACTCACTTAAATGCATATTTTATGTTTATAAAACAATATACAGCCATAATGCCGTAGTATTGTATGTAGTTACGCTATATTACCATCGAAAACAAAATTGAAACATTAGCTAATTGGTTCAGGTTTCACATGACAACACCATGGCACCGCAGGATTTACGAAAATCAACCAGTATCATTATCCTGATACCAAAATAAACGAATGTAGATAATGGACGGTGGGATCAATACAAAGTAATCGCGAGCGGATCCAATAAGCCCAGCCAAAACAACAGGGGGTCGCATCGGACCGACGACGCGACGGCATCGGAGGCTGCCAGTCGAACATGGGGAAACAATATGGCGGCATGCAAATAGCTCGGCCATTATCGCACCTGGCCGGCCTCCCCGACGAGTAAACAAGATTACGGGAATTGAATGGCTAATTAGGGAAAAAGAAGCCGCCTAGCCAGCGCTCAGCTATCGCGACTCGTCTTCACCATATTTCACGATGCTTGACTTGCCTTTATTGTTCGGCCGCCTCTTGTTTAGCTAAAGAGGTTTGTTAGCTTATCTCCTGAACGCCTAGGTAAACTGCATTAACTGCACCGTCACAGCCAAGAGCTAAGATTTACTGCGCTACGAGCTCCTAACACCGCTAAATAATAACAGACGCAAACTAACGTTAATGGACCATTCACGTGGTGTAAATTTCCAAGACATTCCGGTAAGTTAGGCCAGCGGTCCAATGAAAATGCTTGCAAGTCTAACAGGACAGTAAAAAGGATCTTTTTTTTACTGGTTTACTAGATATCGGCTTAGTGGCATAGACAAAATGTAAATGGACCATAACGTTGCCGTTCGCCCTAATATATTTAATCACATAAAACTTAACCATGCTCGATCAGCTAATCTGATTTAATTCGAGCATTGATATTTTATAGTTAGATAATACATTCATCAATTTAATCGGAAGCCTTCATGGCGGCTATTTTATACGACCCACATCAGAGATAACAGAATTAACAAGGCAAATGTGACGACAACCAAGTTACGCTGCAATATTGCTTTCCGATAACAGGCTCAGACCGGCATGAGAGAAGAAAACACTTTGTCATTATTCAATTAATTAATTAGTGACTTTTATAGATAATAAAATGAGTATATTTACGAGTCAGCTTCGTTAATTTTATGTTATCTGTTTAATTGTACGAGCCTCCAGCGATCGTCGTCCAGTTGTCGCGTCGGCGTCGCATTATCGGGGTATATCGGCCGTTTTGTTATGTTCACAATAACAATATTACCGATGGCGTGTCGATCACATTTAGTACGATAATCGTTACATTTTGTGAAGGGAATATTATGGAATGGAATTATTAACCGTAGGAAAATTAATGACAATACCGAATTTCACACCTACATTAATTCAAACGAAAATAAGTATCTACTCATCTTAATAGTACCATAGTAGATAAAAGAAAGCCGCTATTAGGTAAACTGTGCTAGTACCTTCATAACTTTATTTCGAAAGGTTACGAAAACATTTTGAATCAAGCCCCAGTTGAGTACTTTAGGAAAAATGGACAATAGATGAAAGGAAAAATATCGAATGTTCCAAAAACAAAATAGATACCATTCCTCTTAGAAAACAATTTCAGTGACCGTCTATTTCAGGAATCGTTAAGCTACACAATAAGGTACGTGATAAGATTCAGTAATTTAGCAACAGTAATAACTAGGAATTCTAAGTAAAATCTTCTCTAAAGATAGATTTTATTATTATTAGGTAATGGGTGTATTTCATTATAAATCATTTAGATACTTATGTCTTTAGTATGATTTAAAGAGGCTTCTACGCTGCAACTAAAGTCAAACATAATTTTATTACATGAACAACCTATCATTGAGCCCACACAGGTCTGGTTAATACAAGATTAATGAATTACAGTGAAACAGGTACAATAATATACCCTGTTTGAGTTATGTATAATGCTCATATTTTGTTGGAATTACCACACGATAAAACTTAACATCTACAATTCTAGTGACTAATTCTTCCTATATTACAATATTACTAATCGTTTTCAATAAAATTCATCATTAATTTGTAAAAGCTTTTAGTGACCCGCGATCCGAAAGCCAAACACTTTGTCTAGGAGAAGCCAGAAAGTTCCATAATTTCTTCGCCGAGATAAGAGGCGAAAGTTCACGCAGGAGCGGAGATTTATGACATCACCGTCGTTCCTTTCACTAAATAATAAAAGCCCTGCTGTAAAACGCGGTGGAGGCATAAAAGTTTTACGTCCATACAACCCGTTGGTGTAAGTAAACTGTGCATACAGGGCGCCCGCGCCCCGCGCCACGCTAGGACGCCAAATCTCCATAAAGAGTAATCAGTGTCGGCACAATAGTCCGTAGTCTCATAAATTGTACGCCAACGTATGTTCATTTCGTCTTGGCCGAGACGCGACGTCATAATATGGGCAATAGGTCGCTGGTGGGTCTTAGATCAAAAGATATTACCGTGTTTGGGATATGTTAATTGTCTAAAGCGGTGGTCTCGTACATCGTCCGAAGCTTAGAATAGACCGCTAAAAGTGTTTAACAAATTATTCACGTGTACTCTTCTCTCTAATGTCCACTTGGTACTTAGAGAATGAACCGCAACAATTAACTTCAATGTCATTCTAAGATTAAAAAGGGTATAATGTATAGGCGTATGTGTTTGAATGGGAACATTTTCGTGTTTAAAAATCTAATCTTAAAACTATAACTACATATTATGATAAATCACCCATTGTTCTAATAAATCTTTGAAACATGATCTAAAAATTATATTTTCAGTCCTGAATAATGATGATCTCCTTTTCATAAAAAACTTTATTTTTAATACTCGTATAAGTAACTTTTATTTATCCATTGAAATGTGAATTTTATCTCACATTTTTAACAACAGTTTTAAAATTCAATAGCAACTGAATACGCTAAGATACCGCCTTTTTGATAGTCTTCTTCGTTCCTTTTTCACAGCTTCGATTTACTTATTGTATACTTAACTTTAAATAAAGCATCTATTGTACTTTAAAAACGTTACTTTTTAGATCAGATTTTAAAAAGCCTTCGCCTTAATATCGGGTTACCTATGTTATAGTTAAATATACCACATTTCTCCGCCTAATTGTCTCATTTATTAATCTAGACGTCTCGTCGCAAATCTGAAAATTTGAGCATCTCGTTGTGTTAAACGTGGTTTAACTCTACCTTTTCGCGAACAATCACACTTCGTTAAGTAATTTAGCATAACGCCTGCAACATAGTTAGCTTCGCTCGGGCTGGTACCTAGGTGCGGGCGTACCATGTTCATTAAATCTCTCAATTCTGATTACGAAATTTCGCGTTCAATATTCACCGGTTTTGTGGGAAATATCGTTTAACTTTCGCGTGTAACCAGATATGACACGGCGAGCGATGCGACAATCTCTATAAACGTACGGTAATTGAATAAGCCCGAACCACTAATGGAGGGTGCAACCTTTATAGTGTGCTCAGTGGTGACGTAGCTATTTCAAACATCCTCGGTTTGCTAACTAATGGATATAGTAAGTACGTGGTCTCAGGTGGAACTGAAGTCTATATAAACTCCTTGATGGACATCACATTAATGGATCATTGCTCGTCAATGCGCCTACATACATTAACTTCGATGTAAGTTGTCAAATAAATCGATATACGTAACTGTATAAGGTTGAACTAAATACTTTAACCAGTTTTATAAGAACCACGAGTGTAATAATCGAATGATTTTTCAGGATTAGCAATCGAATAACAAGATAGATGGAAGACTTTCTCGTATTGAAGTATTATCGTGCGATCTGCGGTTATTCCTAGTGATGTTCCTTTGGCTTTGGTATTTAAATACTTTTTATTTAAATAAGTACTTTACTTAACCTTTACCTAATAATATGGTTACTTTCATATCAGCATCGCGAAAACCAAATAATAATCTGCAATGGAGCTGAATTTGCTCACTCTCTACATGGTTTAATGACAGGTTGTAAAACTTTGTAAGCATCAACATCAAGAAATTCAAATTAATTAGAACTTGTTTCTTTGAAATAAGGCTTTTCAGCCAAACCCGTCGTTTACGGAGAGCTTGGTTTCTGGTGGTTTACTCAAAACAAACGGCATTAAACCGGAATAAAGGATCAAACAAGACTGTGGCCCTTTACCCTCGCTAAGGACGCGGTCCGGTCGTGCGGTGACAAACAACATTCGTGCCCGACGTTTATGCGACGTCATGGTCCTCAATAGAAATGCTTCGATTTACCTTCCACCTCTGCCTTTTTTGTCAGATGTCTTTTTTATTTCCATCGTGTAATAAATGTACCAGAGGCCATTACTTTAAATGGTTTTGGCTGTGTTCCTCTGTTCGATTTATTGAAATTATGAACATAGCTTTCGACCTCCTTTTATTTTTATTGAATTACAAATCCTTGTTTGGTTCATAATAAACTTAAGTAGAATCGCTACGTAGGTACCTATTCTTTTTTCTCGAATCAATTTATTTAACATCGAATGAAAATTATAGATAACCTTTACGCCTCAAAATCGTTTTGCATAAAATTAAATGAAAGATTCAGGGTCTAAAAATAATTAAAGCAATTCTATTTCTAAAACTGAGCTTTTTATCTTGGGCGTGAGTATTCAAACGTCGAATTTAAATGTCTTCGTAAAAATTGAAGGCAATACCAGTCCGAGATCAAAGCGATAACAACACTTCAACTTTTTGTGGAATGGAAACGATACCTACTTTTCATTTCCTTTTTAATAGAGATTGAATAAAGTGATAAAATGTCTGAATGGATCCAGCGAAATTAATATTTTCAAAATAATTATCGTATCTAACATGTTACTGGAAGATTCGAGAAGAGAAGATACCTATACCTATAAAACATAAAAAATATAAAGGCAATCCAATTACAATAAATTCTGACCAAATTAATGCAGACCTTCTACTTACTTATTTATATCTTTCTCATTATGTACAGCGTTTCTAAGGAATCAGTAATAATTTCTTTAACCACTATTCTCATGTATAATTCCTGCCTAGTTATCTATACTAACATAAAAAACCAATTAGCCAAACCATGTAGTCACGAACACATCCCAATAATTTGAAACAAATTTTGACACGCCCACAAATATTGGTCGTATAATACATAAAAAGTTAATTAAAACTTATAACCTCCCACACAAGAATGTTGAAGACATGTTGAGAATTTAACTTCTCGTACAGACTATCCGTCTTACTTACAAACCAATCATAACTCTTTACGCATTTAATAGGAGTTGATTAAGCCAAATCTTACTTACAAACGCTAAATAAAGTTTATCACTACGTAAACTTATCGTAAAGTAGCTGTCAAATTAAACTTAAGGGGGTTTTTTAAAACCACCGTAACTTTACATTACAAAATGGCGGATGTTAAACAGCTGATTTTTTTCATTTGCAATAAAAGTAAAAAAATTGACATTGACAATGACAAAAATCTTTATTTTGACAGATAAATTACAGAAAAATATGAAAAATTGACAAAAAGAATGAACGATTTCGTTCAAAAATCATCCGAAACTGCAGTCTAGCCAGATTAAATTATGAAAACCGTTCGTATAGTTAGCAAGACGTTATGTAGCGTTTGTAAGTAAAGTTTTTTTGATGCCGTGAATAAGAGCTAATTATCGACATAGATAACAAACGGTTCTATATTAAATAACGAGATTTTTGTAAGTAGGACCGTACGTGAATATTATTTGAGCTGAAAAATTAGCTTTCTACTTGGTTAAACCAATTTTTAACATCAGATATAAAGTACATGCCACAGACTTAAACTGTGTCTGTTCAGAATGGGTTTCCTCAGCACCAAGGAAAAGTTTGCTGAAATTCTAATTGTTGTAAGTTTTTTATGCTTTGTCTTAAAAACTCCTGAAAATAAGGATTAATATCCTGTACTTACGACTGACTTTTTTACCCAAGTATGAACTTAATAACAGAATTTAAAACTCGACATTTGTAAATCCTAGATTAAAATGAATAGTAGCCTACTGTTTCTGTATTAAATAAGCATTAGGTACTAATAGGTGAGGTCGATGGGAAAGTTATAAATCACAGATTGGTGTGAAGACAATGCTTTTACAACATAGGTGGCAGTTAGTAGGGAAGTCATTTGCATGCGTGATGGTAGATCGAATTTCGTATTTGTTCGTAGGGTCGTTAGCGGCACCTTCGGTTTTGTTTATAAAGAAAACAAAACCCTTTACCGGGTGCGACTCGCGAGGGTTGCGTTGAAACCTGAGCTATGTGGATAATAACAACACAAGTCATATAAATAACTATATTCACCTTATATTTGCTTTATAAACTTACATCCTACCTAATTGGAATAGATAAATCGGATATTCAGAATCACAAATGTTAATATTACTTATTTCATTCATAATATTATTAAGCAGTTCTTTAATCGTGCAGAGGTGCGATACACTTTAAGATAATGTTATTTATTACTGTTACATTACTGCATTGAAGATATCGATATACCATTACCATACCACATGGTAGGTACATTTCAAAAAACATTAATCAGAAATTTGAATTAATTTTAATTCCTCACAGATCTTTTATGATGATGTGACATCATCAAGTACTGAGAATTTGTAAAGCATTCCAGTTAAAGTATTTGAGTTAGTTAAGGCTCTGCGTTGGTAGATTGTTTAGTAGATACGGCATACCTAAAAGCCGATGAAGCGTGAACGAAAGTCACGCGCCAAGGATTTCTGTATCCGCACGTTCCTCGTACTATTCACAAGGATCGCTGTAAAAAGCTTAGACATCAACTCGCAACCAGACAATGTCGTACTCCTTACTATTCACAAGTGTTGTCGCCGAGAAACACGGTTGCGCTTATGCGACATAAGACTCTTGGATAAACAAACCAAACAAAACCCTGCACCCTTATAGAGATGACCCACTCGCCTGCTTCTGATGCAGCTTTATGCTTTTATAATGAATCTAATGTCACAATGTTTTGTGTTTTGGTATTATAAAATAACATTTGTTCGCTAGGAACGGTGGCCAGAGTGCAAATTCGAGATACGTTTGTTCTATGCAAATGAGGGAAGGGCGTTGAATGTTTTTCATTTGTTGTTGACTGATCACTATCAGGTTATTTACAAAATGTGGAACATCAGAAGCTGTGCATGCGGTGTCAAGATCACGTTCGTAGCGTCGCGCCGCGCCGCGCGGGTGACACGCGCCCCTCTCTCCTGCCCCCACACTCCGCCATCATCCTTCTGCTACCCTCAACCCACCTACCACGCATGCTCCAATTATAATCTGTTTAGGGATGTCTATTGTCGATTAAGATTTTACTTTCATCGACCAAATAGATCAACTTTGATACTATAAAGCTCTACCGATTCATATTTTTCGAAATAAAATAGGTATCAAGCTGTCCGCTGATGCCGTGAAATGAGTAGATATTATCTTTTCAGAGAATCGACGAAAGAATAGGAAGCATCTTTCATAGAGTGCACTCGAGCTTTCACGTATCAGTTGAAATAAGTGACAGGGTTAAGCGCTATATTCACCAGCGGATAACTCGATAGCTCGACGTCGGATAGGGCGGCATTATCCTCAGCGAGAGTGCGCGCGCAGCAGCGTTACGCGGAGGGCATCAAATCGCCTGCGGAGGGCGGCCGGTCCGCGCGCGTCTCCGTACACTCCCGCGCGTTCATTCGCAACAACACCTCCGAGGAGGCACTAGTTGTAGCCGTCGCAGCACCGACCTGGTACGCGGTCACTGACCGATACCGCCTGATCACCCGCGATCACCTCCGACCCTCCGACCGATCCGCGAGCCCGTGACGTGTGCCTTCGATATTATACCACATGCACCATCAGGTAGCCAGCCCCTCGGTAGCGTGATATCCCGCAATATATCCTTAAGCGGCGCAATACACCCCCGCTCATTCTGTGTCCGACTTTAATTTGTTCTTTATTGTTTTTGGTGTTTATTGTTTTACAGAAATGTGTTTCTTGGTTGTATTTTTAATTGTATCTACCTATACTTTCATTGAAGGAACGTGTGCCCAAGGAGTGAATATTATTACGGTAGCAGTAAATGTCAATTAACGACGTGAGTTTATCTAGATCAGTAATCAGAGTTAGCTATTAGTTTAACAATTGCTTACAGTATTCGAAATAAAAATACAGCTTTATTTTACAGTAATCTAAGATTGTTTACCTAACTAAACGCAGTCAGTAGATCAATACGGATTACTTTGACATTATGTAAGCTCAAAAAGGACACATACTAACCCGTATGTCAATATTTAAGACAATACATTATGTAATCCCTTTTGGATTGAAACTAATACAAGCGTAAAATGATTTAGAACTAAGAAACTAATCCGATAAACCATTCGGATGGAAACAAGGGATGGTAAACGTTGAAATCCCGTCACTTTCACTATCTCCCGAGTTGGGATAACGTAAAATTATGCGTAATTTGACCCAAAAGTGATGAACGCTAGGTATTACCATATCCGTCTGTAAGACTCTCCGTTTCTCACAAACGTGCATTGTCTACGTTTTTAACCTTTAATCCGAAAACTGTTTGGCTTTTGTGCTTGTTTTCATTTCTTTTGTAGCATGGTATTTTAGTTTTGTTATTCTTTGTGTGGTGTCGATTCCAGTTTCGAATTTCAGTAACTATTTTACTCCGTAACTTACCTACCTGATTGTTATTATCGTACATGATATATGAATCCATAAAACAGTAGGACTCGCCTCGCCGCAAGTGAAAATTTTTGTATGCTATTTTTCCTTGAAAATAAATTTTCTAAACAGTAGGACTGTTTCGATAATTGCGGCACACGAGTCTCAGTAAAAGAATGCGCTTTTAATTAGCTGTAACTTAATCAGTACATCCATACAAGTGTCCCACGCCGCTATTAACTTCAAACCATATGGTATAACCGGCTACAGAATAGATATTAACGGCAACTTGAACCCCGGCCCGGACATCAATTAGGTCCGACTTGTTCTCGCAATTATGTACTCAAACTAAATTGTTTGAAGATTCGTCGTTCATGGTCGGTCCGTCCACGAAACAGCCATGATGGCCCCGCGACTTTCACACGGCTGGAGAATGTGTATTACACTGTCCAACAAGTGATTAGAAGGTAGTTCAATTCACATAATTGTCATCATTATTTTTGATTGATTACAATGTAATTGTACTGATTTTGGGATTTGTATGGCATTACCTTCAGTAATTCTACTGTCAAAAGAAACTGACAATAAGTAAATAACCGTTAATATTTTATCACTCAATCATGCGTGGCTCAATAAGTTTCATAATCTTATTTACATTATTAAGAACCTATAGTAATCAAATAAAAAAATATCCGATATCAACGCAAGGTAAAAAAAAATATATACGTTTTTGAACTTAAATTTTGTTAATAAAAATTAAGAAATGCGGAGTTTGGAATACTTGACGTCACATACATTTTAGAGAGGACGGGGTTATGGTAAAATATTAAAATAAATATTTTGTTACGACTTTTATTCTTAAAAAAAAACCTTGCGCCAGCAACTTTCTTTAAAAACAAACACCTACATAGTTACCTACCTATATAATTGTATAATATTATCATGGCAGCCATAGCAGGCAACGTATAAGTTATAATATTAAATTCTAACAAGGCATAAAACATTCATGTAGTTATCTAACGGTACATAAAAGAATACTCACTCATCTACCTCTCAGATACCTGCGCTATATCTATTTGGTACATACCTAGGCATAACGTTAACATAATTAGTTTTCCGTTCCCGATTCGTTCTGCTAGCTCGTGGTAATTTCGTGGAGTCATGGTCGGCATTCGTCTCCATGCAGTGTCCATCATATGTCACGCGTTGGACTGTGACACGCACACATTGTCACCGGTGGCCTAATGTCCTCGGCTAATGCGCCCGAGACCCGAGCGGGGGGACAAGAGGACAATTTCCGGACCAGCCCCACCTTCCCGCCATTACGCACTAGAAACAATTCCCAAACCATTATCCACATTAATGATGTCCATCGGTTAATGTTCACTTACATTGATTTCACTGCATCATTTATTATTTATTAACTGAAAATCAATAATTTCCGTAAAGGGCGGTCGCTTTATAACCGTCTCGATTTATTACAAAGCTGTATTTGTTATTTATTATAGTTCATTCAGGTGTCTAATTAATTACAACGCCCCGTTCCTTCATCGTTGGTATATAAAATAACGTTTTGTTTCAAATGTTGAGTGCCGGTAGATGCCTATCAGAATGGAGTTTAATAACGTAATTAAAACATAAGCGTGTCGTTATAGCTGTGGAGTTACCTAACAAACTGGGTATTTGTTTCGTTTAATCCCACCTGGGGTTTAATACCATTTAAACCGGAGCCGCTTTGTTTTTGCTCGGCCTCTGCAGGCGACAAACTGGGCCGCTGACAGATGCAGGGCTAATGACAAATTAACTGTTAAAAACTCGTGAAAAGGCCGAGTGGAGACAATGATAAAATAGCTGAATAAAAAGTTCCGGCCTTTTATCTTCAGACATGTTTTGCAAAGTAATTTTGAAACGAAGTTCACTCGGTTAAAGTGGGTCCGGCTTAGCTGCACAATTCCGACAGCTAACAAATCAACGGGCACGTCGGATGCAATCATCATTCAGTTACTGCGAACCCGTTTGATCTCGAATTCCTTTGTTAAACTCTTCAAACCTGAGTACACTTACATATACCTACTCGGCTCAATCCCAGCAATAACATCTCTTGACTAAATATGAGGCCACAATTAGAAACTTGATTGAGTTTAACGCTAAAAATAATTTAAATTAGGCGTAGTAACGACCTCTTCATAAAACTTTAAAGGAAATCGGAATATAAAAGTATTTTTTGTCTATCCTCTATTTTACATTCGATATATTGGGTATCCTAACAATTAATTAATTAATATCAGTTATGCATGCCTGTAATGATCATATATTGTTCATCGATCTTTGGCAGTCCGATCACGTCATTTGATACTGTACGATGTAAATATATGCATCGATCTCAGTGTATTGACAGCAAAACAATAGCTATCATCAACGTTGGATGAATGAATTCGATTCGCACGCGATCCCGGCTTGCTCCCACGATAATTATAGCAAATAACGTGTTCAGCAAATCATACACTACGAATTGAGGCATAAAACGCTAGAGTCGAGGCTTGGGAACGAGACGTGCGTAATTACCCGCCGAGAATGTGGCCGAGTCCTCCAGCCGGGACAGCTTCTACTCCGTGTCGCTAAACTAGGAATAAAGCACTCCGTACGGTGCTCTTAACTCCTTAATTACTCCCGCTAACTTTATATACATGTTACGAATTCAACGAGGCTCGGTCAATCTACTCTACTTCGAAACCGAAAACTTCAAAGCAATATTTTAATGACTTTTCTTAGAAGTGGAAGTATTCGACTCCTCAGGGCATCTATTAAACTGGCAGGAATCGTTTCCCACAGCCCGCTGTTGGCTCGTCACGGAATCAATATCGTCTTTTATCTTATGGTACGTGCTCTACATACACATACAGTCGCACGCACACATGCATTTGCTCTTAGGGCTCCGACTCCGACTCCCAATGCTCGAATAAAATATACAAATATAGAGGCAGATAGCGATAATTAATCCAAATTTCTTCACCCGCGCACGTGTTTGTTCGCGCCGTCTCTAAAACTCGAGAGATTTAATTAAAGGTTGATCTCATCTTCACTCTGGTTTTAGTTTGTGCAGAATTACTCTCGAGACATTATATTCATTTGTTTTTAATGGAAGTATATTTTTAATATCTTTATTAATGGTAATACTAAGCTACTTAAGTCTATAAGGTTGTCTTCGTATGCAAAGTAATTATGTGATTATTATGTTTTACAAATTTACCACTGACACCGGCAATTTATAATAAAATTAATCAGAGTGAAAAAATCGATGTCCACCATTTCTAACATTGAAGTAGTACCTCTACCTATTGACCATATTAATAATATTCTAATTTAAATTCTAGTGTAATTTAAATTGACTGCTCTCAAAAATAATCATAAATAGTAAAAGCTATATCGTTTAATAAACGTTATATTTAAATCGAATACAGGAATCTAATACAGAACAAAATGAACTACATAAATTGTATCGATTTTGTTAATTAAATTAGAATATGAGCCTTGTTATATAGCAGTTAAAATTTAGAAACGCCTGATTGATTGACATCGAAGAATGTTATAGGCATGGTACGGAGGGAACTGTGAACTGATTCATTGACATTTGTTACAAGACGCCAGTAACTTCAAAGTAACTTCTTTTACGCCAATTAAAATATTTGAGTTAGTTTTTGTGGCACAGCCATGTGACGGATGTTGGTTATTTAGGCCAGGAGCGAAGATTAATATGGTTCAAACGATGCTGGATGCTTTGTTAATGCTAGCGTAAATATACTGAGTAAAACGTGTTTATTAGTCTACAACTGTTCAGTTCGAGTGGGCTATAAGAGCACTCGAAATACAAACAATGCCGTGTAATTGGTGCAGTGTTTGTGCAACATTGTTTTTACAATGTTAACAGCTCCTGTTTTCGAGTTTAAAACCAATAACGAACCTATTGTGAGGTTAAATGAAACGAATTTATAGTTTATCTATACAGTTCAGATAATAGCAGGTAATGGGAGGGCAATATCGAGTGATCGTAAGTTCAAGTGCAAGACAAGCTCTCTCGTACATCAGTCTGTTCAGAAATGCATCACTCAATGTCTATAGCATGGGAAAACGTTGTCTGAGTCGCGACCCGCTTCCTACATGCCATATATGCACACACAACCAATGCACTCGATATGGTCGAACACGATTTTTACATTCTCTACATCTTTTGATTTAGTTTAAAAAAAATAATTGCAATAATCTATAAATCTTAGTTTTCTGATTTACTTTTGGCCGAATAGGAAAAAGAATGACCCGATTGGTAATAAGCCATCGAAATACGATTGGTACATACAACCCATTTTGACATAATATAGTGCGTAGGAGACAAACTAGAAATGCTCAATATTGTAGGAAAACTATTGGTAACACCACGTTGAGTTATAATTAAAGTTGTCAGCTCGTCAATCTGACCGATATTTTCAACATACTTTCTGTTAATAAAAATAACTTATCAAAAGCTTTATTTTTAATAAAATGTATTTTTTTATGTATTCTTTCTCAACATGTTTACGAGTAAACGTAAAAGCTCGATGGTGTTGTAGGATTCACAATGTACCAACTCTAATTCTAAGATTTAGTTAAATAATCCAGTCGTTTAATAATACCAACCAACTTGTTTAAATCATCACCATTATGGTTCAACTTGTAAGATACTTCTACGACAAAACATGTCTCAAACTTATAATCAACATTTGAAAATGTTTGGTCAGAATATGAAGAATTTGAATGAATGTCTATAAGTTGACATTTACGAAGTTTTATTAAATCGTAGTGACCGTAAGTCTGTACAATAAATAACAAAACATTCTTACGGAGACGAAGAAAATTTACTCCATGCACGCTTTTACGACAGACTTGGTTCGAATGTACGAAACAAAGTTTAGTCACTCGGGCTTTAAATTCCCTAATGTTTGTCAAAACATACTTAAAGCTGTCAGGAGGCGCTTAAATCAATTTATTATACAGGTACCTACTTGAAGAGTTCGGCATGAACATGTTTACCCGCATGTACCTATATGTAAATCTTGCGTTCGATGCTTCTTCAAAAAGCCGTATGGAAAACTCTAAGCCTCTTTTATATTCTTATTCTTTATCCTGGCGGGATAATTCGGGCCCATAGGACAGGTTTTAACATAATTTTATGGCAGCCCTTCTATTTGCGAAGCGTACGCATTTTGAGGGACCAGCTTTCTGTGATTTTTTGGTCGCACGGTAACGGGCTAAATTAAACATTTCATAAATCATACGTAATTCAATTTTGGTGATCGTAAATAAAATTTGAACGAAGGGTAACGAGTTTTGAAAACAAACAATTTAGAGAACGGAAAAATTTGGTTGTACGCCTCTTGTATTTATTGTGTACACGTTAAATTACGCGAGAGTAATTGTTAGATTATGCAAAGTATGGTTATCAGCTTTCGACTTTTTGAGACTACACGCTTTCAGAACATATTGTGCAATATGTGTAATATAATGATTTGCATTTACTTTATCTGTAGGTAGTCTAATTGGTATATTTAGATCCGCCGCACTACAAAAACTGTACTTAGGTACTTCATTACTAAAACAATTCTCAAACTAAACTCTAATCCGCTCTATTATTAGTTTATGTAAAACTTTCATTTGTCTAAACTTACCCTTATCTTATCATTCAATGTAATTTAGTAGAAGAAACTTTGTGCCCGACCCGACCCTCATCCTTTCGATAATCGCATCGATTAGATACTTTTTCTCTACTTACTTCTACGTAAATTATTTCACCATTTTCGTTTAAAATTACTCAATGTGTCATGTGTAAACTTGTGAAGTCTCAAAGAATACCACATTACGTATATCTATAATCGGTCGGAGATCAAAAGACTTATCAATAAATCTAACAAATCGACTTGCAAAAAATAACATTAAAGTAAATCCGCCATCTGACAAGGAGCACCCTCGTCTTTCTGCACAAAACATCTTTTATTCAATCGTACATTGTTGATACTTTAGAGCTGCACAATAGTGAATGTAACCGCATCTAGAACATGGGTATGTTCAGGTTAGAGTCTGTTAGTTGCGTCAGGTTTGCATCGGGACCCTCGTCTTTCGTATGTTTCGTTTTTTTGTTCACTTTCTAATAACTCGACGAGCTTTTGAAGGCTACTCGGCGCGAGCGCAAAAAACGATAAAGCTCAGAGCGAGGGTCGGGGCGAGGGATTGGAAGGCATGTATCGAGTCTAGCGGCGATCGGCAGTCACACGCGTACCACTACACAAGAGCGACGTTACGTCGATCGGGAAAACATCATAACATAACAAACAGATCTTTCAGAGCGGCAAAACAATTTTGTGTATTCATACAAAAATGAAAAAGTATATTTAACCGAGTGAATTTATTCTTAAGATGTTGTTAGACGTTATAGTGAGACTAAAGATGTAAGTGATAAGAACAAAGTGATGTTTAGTTATTTGTGAAGTGGACTAGAGAACCGTGCCAGGATGACGATGAAGTCGCTGAAGTATAGTGAACGAGATGAGATGATGGAGGGGTTCAGCCCAGTACCACCTCCTCTGCCTCGGCGACAGCCAGTCAGAAACATATATGCAGAACCCTTCGTGGACCCTAGGTAAGTTGCATTTTGAACTGCTCTGCTAACATCCTCGGTGAGTATGATCATTACTAACAACATCTTCTCTACGATGTCAGGTATGTATGAAATGCTATTCGAAAGGTCACCAATAGTGTATATTTATATTGCCTGAATACATTAACCCCCTTACTTATAAGCGATGACTGACTTTATGTAACGTTTGTCTTTTACTGTGACATGAAGTTTCAAAGTTAACAGACAGAGACAAACGTTACATAAACTTAGTCATCGTTTATAAGTAAGTTATACAAGTATAAACTATTACCTAGTTTATACTTGTACCTATGATATTGATATTTGAACAGTTACTCAAAAATATGGTTAGTACAATTCCATTTGAAAAATAATAGAACCCGGTCACTTCAATTTAAACTCAGTTTTGAAACCGTCTTATTATGATTGATTTAAACTATGGGTCATAACATCTTTCATTTCTAGATAACTTTAAAAATCTTATATCTTCCAATTCGTTTGTTCTACAATCTACATAATAAACACATTTCTATCATCATTACAAAAACATAAATTGCACCGCACTTCGTAATAAATCTTTTAATCATTTTCAACGTATTAGTCGTAGACGGATCCAAGTAATTTACGACGCATTTAATAACATCGAAAGATTATTATAGGTAATGTTGAAAGCTTGTCGGCTTTTAAACATTTAAAAACGTGCTCATCGTTGTGTATGTCTAGTTATTCGGTTATTTCCTATGAATCACACTCAGAAACCGGTATACCACCTCTAATATTAAATTTTGTTTGCTGCTAACCAATATCAAATCAATTCTTGGTTCTACAGCATAAATCAATGAACTTGTATGACAAAGATAAGTCAATTTATGAAAAAAAAATGGAAAATATAATTATCTACTAATATTCCTTGTAAACTGATGGTCAAATAATACAACCATAAAAAGTATTCGATAGATTTATTACATTCAATAGAGTATTTGATTCAGTTGGCAGCACTTGTTTACGACACAACCCCAAGTTTTATGCCACCCCTTGTATTCACCGTCGCAGTTCAAAGTAATAATAAAGAGCCTGAAGCCAGAAAACATCTATTTCATATACCGCACGACTACATAAACATGGGCCGTATGAACCCCACAAACCTCCGAAGACCTCAGAACATTATTAAAGTAAGGCACTACACAAAACTAATTCGGCGGCTCTTATTTGGGTTCTCCTTTGGGGCTTTCGATCGGTCTAACAATAAGAAATTCCGAAATGTAGTTTGTACGATCTTCTGAAATATATAGTTCTCTATGCATATATAATGTGTGCTAATGGCAGTCCGCTGCGGATATGCTGCGCTATATCCTCAAACGTAAATCATATTTTTATACTTTCCGCGCGCTCTTGCGGGTGGACAGCAGAGATAAGGCAGTTACTACCATCTGCGACACCCCAATCGTTGTTCGGCTTAATTTTAACAGAATTGAGGGCGAATCCTAACTATTAATATTGCAAATTGCAATATCGGTTCGGTATCTAGGTACAGAATACAGAGCTCAAACTATTTTAATATAAATTCTCTGCAATAGCAAAATTATTCATTAACATTGTTGAAATTTAGATACCGCTACGTAAACATACACAGGTGTAGAGCTCATAATTTATTAAAAGGATACGGGCCATAAACTGACCTTTACTTGCATTAACGTGACCAAAATGGATATTGACATGTCTAATGACAACAATTAGACACGGTACAGTGAAGATCGATAAAGGAAACGGTATTTGAAGACGCATCAACGGTGACTACAGGGAACAAGGAATGTAATTTCCTTTACAATGTGTTAACAAGTCTTGAGTAGAAGGCGAACTGTATCGGCGGCGGTTAAGTGCACGCAACAATGGTGAATAGATAGCATCGGGGGCCAGGCGCCCCTCGGTGCTCCTCGCGCCTCGCCACGCTTCGAAGAGGAAACGGTCATTGTGAGACAACCCCGAGCAAACAATGTGTATGAAATGCTTCACTACGCAAGCGCAATCGCCTTTACTTCCGATTACTCATAAGAATCTTATGTGGAAACTTTGCGTTAAGAGGAAATTCGTAGTTAGCTTGATTAATTACTTTTCTATTAAAGATGAAACCAGGGCGGGAGTAATGTCATGGAAACTATTGATTCAGGAGACACGTACTTTTATGTTTCCTCCGTCTTACTTCAAATGCAAATGAAATGTACCTATTACATGGTCAGTCTAAAAAAATATTTGCTGAACCTATAAAATGTTTTCTGAACGCTAACATTCGACTAGGTGAGTAAGTAACATTAGGTATTATAGGAAGCAGATTATGATTATCGTAGATACTATCTAGAGTCTATAATATATGTGTAGGTATTTACACATACCTATGTATATTGTATCCTGAGAATGATCATTATGCCACACTTTTATGCATATATTTTAACAACATTGAGACTCATACGGAAGAAACACCATATAAATTCCTAAGATCCTAAATTTGTATAGGCGAGTACTTTTGAAACCCGGTGTGTACTCAAAATCTTTAAACAAAGTTGGTTTGTAATTAACGGGGAAAGGTAAACACAGGCAAATGCGCCATATGTCTGCAAAGACACGATCACCGAACTGCTGGAGTTTGGAACTGACGGCAAATATTTGGGCATATATGGAGCCGGAAAGTTCCGCCGAGCAAGAAATGATTTCCATACGTAGCCCGGACAGTGTAAACAACGCTCACCCATCAAACTCCAACACAAACTTGCAACTTAGTTAATAGCGTTTAGACGATCGCAACGCAAACGGTTCGTGCCCAATTTCCGTGTTCGCGTATACCGACTTTACCGACTTCGTGTTGTTTCGATATCGGTGATTAATTTTACTACACGAACAATTTTGTTTGATGGTTCATTTAGAGAAGGTTATACTTAGACTGTAAGCAATACTTATGATGAAGTTAACTGTGTGAACTGGTTTGTTTGAGATAAATTGTAATTATAGTCATAATATAATGTGAAAGCATCCGTAATTTGGAGATTGCTGAGTATAAACAACTATAAACATTGAATTACAATTTGGTTAAATAACCGAAAGATAACCTTTGGAACCTGGGATAAACTGTCTTTTGTTGTTATTATGAGTTTAAATTACGAAAACAATAAAATACTAAGATAACCTATACTATTGCTATTGACGTCTTGTTTTGCGGATGACTTACTCTTGTATCTGTTTTGATACATTTTATTAGTGATAGGTATAAAATATAATACGATTTGAAAACAAAAGTTTAAAAATACTACCTACTCGTCACGTCGACGTATATTATAGTTAGATGTATACCTGCTAACCAGCCATTAGATAAACTGTGTATATTAAATACATTGTTTATCTACTAACAATATTTAAATGTTACCTACATATACCTATTAGTTACAATATTTAAATAACATTTGACATATTTTACCCATAATCGATATTCTAGGTCATTGGCAAGTATAGCAGAGGGTGGCATTCCACCTTTCAACATAATTTATTGACCTATTCAGATTTTATATTTGTCTTTTCATTTTAGAGTATTTATGTTATGATTTTTAATATCCAAATTATATTTTATTAACAAATAAAGTAAATGTAAACCCATTAAGATGAGGAGGACGACTGAACTATGCCAGATCCAGCACAATGCGTCAATCACGCGTCACTTTTAACATATCCCTCTCAGTTGCTGGGTCAGTGAATGCCAAATGCCTTACTGCGTACTAGAGATGTGAATCTGACCCATCAATCAATTTTTAGGTTCTGTACCTCAAAAGGAAAAAGAAGGAACCCTTTTTCTTAGTCGTCCGACCAACCATTTCTCAGAAATTGATGATTGTATAGGTATTATTGGTATTGGAAATGTAATATTTTTATTACTCTACTTAGGATAGAGAAAACATTTATTAAGCATTAAATTCAAATAACTTATCAACTAAAGGTAATCTTTCAGCTATAAATTTTAAGACATGTTAACTAGTTCATAAACCTATCATGTGGCGTAGACGAGCGAGCCGTATCACGCAGGCTCTGAACATTGACGTGGGTGTTACTATATCCTTTTACGGATCCATTACCGAGCGTAGTGATCGATTGTTTATTGTAACTGGTACGTTATATTAATAGTACGTATAATTAGAGGAAACGCCCCATCGAGAGCACCGTGTGTCCTATGAAAGGGGCTCAGAGAGCGGCGAACACTTCAAACCAATCGTAGCCGCCGCAGGAAGTTCAATTATCTTCTTTTAACTTTAATGCATTAAGTCGACACAATCATTTCATTAAACTGAATCTTTGTGATTCAATCACTCATAATTGTAACGATCAAACGGACAAATTATTTTGTCGTCGCGGAACATGTGTTTACTGCTCACAACTTATTATTAGCAACAGAAATCAAAGTGATGTCTTTCTTTAGTATAATTTCTCATTCAACGACAGATGTTTGAATATAAATCTTTGAAATATTGTTCTGAACCGAATCAATTTTTCGTCGAGATATAGTTTCTATTTACGGAGACGTCAAACGGATAACAGCAAAGCTTATCAGGAATGTATGACGACGCACGAACAAAGGATAATCCAGGATCGTCCCACCGATACCACACTGTCACGAGCTTGGACATAAATCTTTCAAACATACGTACTCCTTCGACAGACAACATTTTTGAGTAACATCACACACAGAAAGGTAATCTCATGTCACCCTTACTTATCTCTAACGTTTATAAACAAACCACTTTTCATTTGAATAATGCACTCGCTAAGGCGAGGCCCGCATACAATAGCGACTCTGTAATAGTTTCCGTTTGAATAGAAGATGTCTATTGTCTACCTTAGATATTGATTGAACTCATCTCTCTATTACGACAACTAACAACGTCGAAAATTGTTTCCGGTTCAATACTGTCACTGTCAATTTTAATAACCAATTCTTGGCAACGAGGATATTGATTTAAATAAATGAACAGTTAATTTTAATGTTGTTTGTATTGACGTTAATTTCGATGCAGGTAGGGTTTGTAAACAAAGAGTTCACTGAACGGATTATAATGACGTTCTAATAATAGTTCGGGTATAATTATTTCATCATACAGTATTGAAGCAACCCAGACTGGATTTGTGACAGTGACATCAGACTGTCGGAGAACCAGATGACTGTAACCGCAGGCGAACTATTTCTGAACGTTTCGGAGACTGTACCGGACGCTTATCGGAACAGAAAATTTCGGCCTAACTGGCTTTAAAATAAATAAAATACCGCGCCGTCCGAATAAATACAAGGCTCGCTTTGACATTGCTTCCTATAAATAACTGTAATGAATAGGCGGCTGGCGTTCCCGCAGTAATATGTAATGTCGACGTTTCCTCGCTGGGATTTATTTCTCTCCTTATTTGAATATTTTATAATTTAGAAGGATTGGTCCCATCTTTTCTTAACAATGAAATGGGTACAAATCGATGCCAACGCGGTGGTTGGTTACGTTCTGGGTAAACGCGTTATACGTATGTAGGTACCACACGGTTAACTGTAAAAACAAATTATTTACTCACGTGTTTTGACCTTTCTCCTTCATAAACGCATTGAAGCTTATCTAATAAATTATCTGAATTGAATGAAAATAACTCATAATACTTCGGAAGTACAAATGTCTGTTGAATAACATTCATAATCATATTTCTCGTATTTTATGAGCCTAATAACAAATGCATGTCACTGATAGAAGCATTGATCCACATAAACTAACAGTTTTGACCACTATTCAAACTTCCGCCTTTAAATTCTTACTATCCCGAGATATATTAAGCGAGTTTCTAAATTCAAGTGCACTTATTTGGTGAGAGTCGACCAAATAACGGACCACACAGGGTGGCTCCATTTGTCAGAGTTCCTATACTCCCTCAGAGATAACAAACGTGCTCTGCTCTCAGCTGCACTTATCTAAACACTTAACTGGAGCCATACACAAACAAAGCTGGCCCCTAACTCACTTTTTACCACAAAACGGCCTTTTTTACCCTTTAGGGCTTCACATTACTGCTTGCTTCGCGTGCCGAGTGCCTTTGTTTGCCTCCGGAAATTCATGCATTTTGCCGCAATGTTCAGTTAAGGGAAGATACATACGTTCACCAAAGGAATGACCTTTCCGTTTGTTTATGACGACTCATTCCAACAATTGTGTGGCTAATTTGCTGCATGACTTTAAATTCGAATTCACAATGGGCTCTAAAATGAGTTTGATAGTAATTGTTGACATTTATAAGATAACCCCGCCTGTGGAGGTTCGATGAAGTCTAATAATAGTTTTGGTCTTGTCCAAGGTACACGTCACCGGCCATGACTAACGAATGGCTCGCCCTACAGACCCTAAATACTGAGTCGTAAGTATCAGTGACACACCCCGGCGAAGGTGCCCCATATCTACGAATGCTGCTTAACATTATCGTAACTCTTCTAGGACTATAAATGTAATTAGAGACACGAAAACACGCCGAACACTTAAAACACATAAATCCGTTTTGATTTGGTAGGGTTAACGCTCCGAGGCGTCCATCAAACGATGTTAGGAGGACGACCCATGGGATCCTGATACATTTTAACTGCGTTAGTTATAAAATAATCGTAACTTTGTTAGCCACTGAGACATAAGTAGAAATACGATGCAGTAGTTTGCGTGGGAGATTCGAAATAAAGATACAAGAAAAATATACTATAACGTTAATCATTAAAAGGTAACACCCAGTTAAAGCAGGAATTGTGGAAGTCACTTAATCAACTCTAGGCCCATATACGATTTTTCCTAAAAAAAAATATTAAGTTTTATAAGGCGATTGACCAAGCATGTTACTTATTTATTACATAAATGGGCGCCTACATAATAAAATAATCAACATTATCCATATTATTATTGTACGAGATTCTAAGGCGATACCTTCATAATAATACCTATATTTTAATATTATGTAGATTATTTTTATAGATTCTACGGCTAATTATACATTTTATTGCGGTCAATACAAGTAACCAAATAGTTGAAATATGCATTCATTTGAATAGTTTGTATAATTTAACAATTCATGCGTATAGTTTATGCGCATCATTCAAAGCGTGTCTAACATTTTGATAAAATTAACAATGATGATTCATAATGATCGATTATAATATTTTAAGGGATATGATGTCAAAATCATTCATAAATTGTTATAAAAATATTGAATTTCAAAACGACACATAATAAGCCGTCTTGAAATACTTCATTGAAAGAATTAAAACTGTAAGTAGTAAAACAAAAGACAACAACCCTTCACAAATATTTCTTCAGTTTTCGCGACGTTTTGGTATGAAATTAAAATCCTATTTCGGTTTAAATCGCGTTAATATTATTACATTACGCATTTCTCAACGCCAGACGCGACTTCTACCATTGAACAGGAGGTCTGGATAACAGGGGTCTCTTAACGTCTGACATTCACAAAGGCTTAGGTAATATAATGAAATCAACGCGCTTAAATCCGAAAAATGAGTTTAATTTTAAAACAACCCTATACTCTATACCCTTTTGTGTAAAAAACAAACACAAAACAGTGTATGAACCTACTCTAAGTTTTAATAAAATAAAAATTAACTGTAAAGTCGAAGCATTTTTTTATATCAGATATACTACTAGATACACAGTTACACACCCACTCACTACACTACATATTTAAAAGTCAAGTCTTTTTAACATAGATAATTACGGATATTTTATATCAGTCTCCACGTGCTATTTTATAGTTTTTCTGAATTTCTAGCTCTTCACTTCATCCAAGTTTTAATATCTTTCCCGGGCTATAAACCTCTACGTGTTATTGCATCGACCATATGTTCCTTCATCTAACTAAACTAAACCGATGTAATCTCGCAATTTAATGAGCTTATTCTTATTAAGCACCGTCTTATGAACAGTTCGATTCAGTGATACATTATTTTTCGATCTTTTTATTTCTATTTTATTACTAATAGGTAATTCCGTTAGTTATCTTATCTGATGCAAGTGTTGATGCGTCGGTGTTTAAACTTCGGAATTTTGTGTACACTATCGAATCATGTTGTGTCTTACGAAGCTTTTACACTTCTACACAAAGGTGAAGTGAATAAACATAGCTTGCAGCTTTGTTTGTTGTTATTCGTTTGTCTTCCCACAGTAAATAAATGCCAATATTATTCAAGTATTCACTCATTAGGTGACGTTACGGTCATTTAACTTGTAAATATTCAATACGCAACTAAACTGTTTTGCAATTCAATAGGTGCAAGCGAACGAACAACCCTTATCACTCACCAGGGTCTGGTCAAGCCAGAAACTACGGCCGCCTGACTCTCCGGTCTCCGATTCCGCACCACTTTTACTCGTAAATTAAAATAAACGACACTGACCGCACTTAGTTATGTAGGTACTTTACATGTTTGGAATATGAAGCCATTATTCAGTTTTATCTACTTTACATTAATAATAACTCGCTGAAAGAGGCAATTTATATTTAGTTTGTACTTTGTATAATAAAAAAACATGACCAGTACTATTTCAATACAGAAAAGTCGGTACTTAGATACAAAATTCTTCGAAAATCAACTCTTAATGTGACTCTACTCATTCAGGACTTTTGTAAGTGATTCTAGCTCTAAAAAGTTCGTCCAGGTGTAAGAAATCTACTGCATTCTGAGGAGCTATTTTGCTTAGTATTTTAGATTCTCATCTGATAGTTACCCAATTTTATAGGATCAACTTAGAACTACCTTCCTGTTTTGTGAAGTCTTTTAAAATCGTATGCGTAAAAAATGTAATGTAAGAAGTTATAACCTAATATACTTATTAATTCAACAGAGTAGATACCTGTCAGTATATAAACTGCTAATGTATTAATAACATTTAAATCGTGGTTCATATTCATGCAAGATGTTGGAAATTTGCCATCCCACATGAACGAACATTAACCATTTACAAATCGTAATTCCCTTTGCAGCCGGTACTGTGACATTTTGAATTATAAAATTGTTTGCAATAAATTGCGGGTTGTTCAAATGTTACGAAGTAATACCAAAATCGAAACCGACCGTGTTTAATTGATAAAATATTACACATTGAATTGTCCTTTTATAAATTTCACGGCCCATGGAGTCGGTTATAGGAAAAATGTAGATGAAACAAAATGTCAAATGAAACCGAATCTAAAATGGGGTAGGGTTTTGCTGACATCGCCTCTGCAATATCTTAATATTAAGGGTGACTTGTTTTGTAAATCCGTCTATATAATAAATTAGATACGCAATCGCTCTTAAAACATATTAAAATAAAAGTAATCCAACTTTTAAAACAGTTTAATCAAATGACGACGTTCGCATGTACCTATGACTTTGGAAAGTTAAAAACGAAACAAAGATCACACATACGTATTTTGCAAAACACTCCTTTCTTTGAAAAGATTTATTACTGACTAGGGTTTTTTTTTGATGACATCTGCATCACAAATATCCTAAGTACAAAGATTCGATTACCTAGGTACACCTATATCTGAATACTAAATGCAAATGTAGAATTTCACGTAAATTATATTCCCTATTCATAAAACATAACATGTCGTACGATTTCTAGCTAAATTCAGACTAAACAGCGATAATTCTTGGCAAGCGCGTAAATCAAGTTAACGCGAATGCCCTTATCGATTGCTTTGAACTCGGTTATTTGTCTTTCATTAGGCCCAGATCGAGGAAATCCAGTAATGGATCCTCATTTGTATCTTCGTCTGTATAAATAATGGCGTCGAACTGCGTTCGTACTCGTGCTCCTTCCCCACCCAGAGTAAATATCATTAGAGAATATTGTCCTTCGTATGTTGACCCGACCCAAGCTGGGCTAAGTTACATTGTCACGATTGACACTCATGCTAGTGATCCTGATCATCGTATTTACAGACTAAATCATTTATTTCTAGAATTTAAACTCATTTTTCAGTTTTAATCGCGTTGTGATTATTACTTAAATAAATAAATAAATTCTGCGAACAACACACAGCGCCATCTAGCCCCGTGGTAAGCGACTAAGTTTGTGTTACGGTGACTAGACAACGGATATAATATTTATATTTATTTTTCTTTTGTAAATACATACATATTATACATAGAGGGACACCCAGACCAGACACAAATATTTATTTTATAAGCATAAATCTTGCACCCGGCGGGAATCGAACCCGCAACCTTCTGCATTGCAGTCGCGCTTTCGCACGACGCGCCACTTTAGCATTGTTTCAATATTCTACGTTTCTGTTAATTCTGATGATGAGACCTGTAAAGGTGTCGAAACGTTGAGCTTTGAAACAATGCTAAAAGAAATAACTCAACCGCGACAGAAACCGAAAGATGAGTTTAATTTCAATCCAACATAGCGGAAACAGAAGAAAAATATACATTTATTTATTTCTATGTATTATCTTTTATATGGTATATAAGTAATTAAATGTTAGAAGCAATTTTCTTAAATTTCTTTATAAATAATTCAAACTCAGTGAATACGAAGTTCACTTTGTCAATTCCAAAGTTATTATGAAAATGCATCATATTATGTTCATACCATCTCTTTGCTTCCAAACTAGTCTGGACTCTCGGGTGCCTTTGAAGTTATCCTGTAACTTTCAAAAATACATTAAACTATGGTTATTTCAAATGGAACTGCGAATTCGTTCATTTACCTCCTCGTAACTAAAGCTTAGTGGAGTGGTATAGTATGATAATACATTTCAGTAGGTATTACTATTACTACGCAGGCAAAATAATAATATGCTCTTTAGTAACACAATGATTTTGTAGACTCGGAAACTTTCAACATGCGTTAAAAGCAAACACGATCCATTATCGGGTAGGCAGGGGTGGAATGCGATAAAAAATTTCAATCAGGCAACCGCCAAAAAATATTTACAGTGTAACCTGAGGCACCAGGGCGGGAGGACAATATTGGAGCGATACTCGAGAGACGCCCGCGGCGGCGCGCGACTTTGTCGTTCCCTGGGCGGCGACGACGAATGGTGCGGGCCTTCCGCCTCTTTGTACTGGCGACTGTCGAAATAATATTGAACTCGGGTAAAATACGAGCGCCCGCAGAGGGACGCCTTCGCTGAAACCGTTTTTCCGTTTCACTGAACAATAGAAACCGTTTAGTTTAAGATTCCGTACCTTTTCAAACGAGGTCACACGAGATAAAGACAAAAATGTTATAGTTTCTTAATGCATCCGACTAGCTACTATACGTTATCATCACTTATCGGAATAGGTAATGTGCCTAAAGTTCGAGGAACAAAAGTGCACATCGTGTCGTCCTTTTTTAATTTTTTTTTTTTATTCTTTTTCTGGAATTTGTTAATTCCGAAATTAAATAACACATTTTACCTTTTTTGTTACAAAAAAAGCGAAATACCAGCATTAATAACATAATTACTATATTTATTAGAGGTGCAAAGGTAAAAAAAAACAAGTTCATCATGTCTTAGAATATCATTTATTTATTTCTTACAATTGTTTTTAAAGTTATATATAAATAATTGAAACAACGTGGACATAAATTAAGCTCAATAAGATACAAACTTGACACCCGTACTTAAAATGATTCAGAAACAATGCGTCGATATTAAAAAGTAGTACTTAAAGTCCAGTAAAATTGTATGAAATAGGTTGCGTTAGATTCGGCAGCTGTATTTTTTTGCAAACTTGTTTTCGATGTTGGGCTTGTGAACAATTCAAGTTTATGACCTCGAGAGCCGAACGCAACTATGTCAAAAATGGGAAAAATACAGTACTAAATAAAGAAGACTAAATTTTCCATAATTGACCGAGCAAGCGCTCGCGACCGATTGTTTACTTCTTAACCGTTTTTGATGAAACTTGGTAGGTATACAAGTTCTAAGAGCTAATAGATTTTTTTGTCGTGGGGGATTTTTGATTGGTGGAGTATTTCTCCCATAAAGAGAGGTATAGTTGTTTTACCTCACGAGCGCGGGTATGTCATACTTGTAAGTGTGAGCGTATAGACACGCCAATCCGTATATGTGTGCTGTAGGCAGGCACGCTCACACTCACAATATACATAGACAATAAAGCTACGCACACAATTTAGCTTAACTCGCGCCCGTGAGATAAAAGGACTATACTAACACTATGAGATCCGATTTTAATGAAACTTGGTATACAAGTTCTATGAGTATCTACCTACTTATGTGAGTTTTTTTAATCGTGGTAGATTTTTTTATTAGTGGGGTATTTCTCCCACTAAGAGGGGTACTAGATATCACCGCATTATGTGATCCGATTCTGATGGAACTTGGTATACAGGTTTTGTTTTGTCGTGGGGATTTTTTCATTGGTGGAGTATTTATCAAACAAAGTGATACACTAGTTGGGCCCTTTCAATAATTAGTGCTCGCGAAGTTTACTGTTTGCAGAACTACTAGTATAAGACTAGAGCTGTCTCTGTAGACCCAATAGTTTTTTCCTTTCAAAGATTATGCCCCGCGCCACGCTGTGAGAGTAAGAGAGATGAACAAACTTTATCTTTTTCTTTCGACGCATTGTTTCTGAATCATTTTAAGTACGGGTGTCAAGTTTGTATCTTATTGAGCTTAATTTATGTCCACGTTGTTTCAATTATTTATATATAACTTTAAAAACAATTGTAAGAAATAAATAAATGATATTCCAAGACATGATGAACTTGTTTTTTTTTACCTTTGCACTTCTAATAAATATAGTAATTATGTTATTAATGCTGGTATTTCGTTTTTTTGTAATAAAAAAAGTAAAATGTGTAATTTAATTTCGGAATTAACAAATTCCAGAAAAATAATAAAAAAAAAATTTAAAAAAGGACGACTCCGATGTGCACTTTTGTTCCTCGAACTTTAGGCACATTAGCACTACCTATTCCGATCAGCGGTTATCATTATGAATTTTGATTGAAACAGGATTTTCTGCTGAAGCGTAAACTGGTATGGAATCTTCAGCCCTTTAATTTGGACCGAAACCCAAATGGAAATGAAACTCCAAATCCGTAAAGAGTTTGGGAAAAAAACTATGTACCTGCAAATGGTCGATCAGTAAATGACGCCGCTCATTAAATAACGGTAAGACATCGAATTCCTATGTAACGTGTATGACCAGATAACTTTATTCGCAATCATTTGGGAAGTCTTCGGGTTTCCAATTTTTATCATTTAGGTAAATCTAAAAGGCCCGTAAATTTTTGTTTTTATTTTAACCGTAACTTCTGTCGGTCACTTATTTTATTGCGAATCCTTTCCATCTCCGGATTATTTTCTGACTCTAGGAGGCATTAATAAAATCTACTTTAATATGCGTCGTGTCCATTCCGAATCACGGCCTATTAGTTTTAGTCTTACCGTTTTTGCCTAACCCGGGCTATTTCTCCTCGTATTTATTGCCGTACTTAATTTGCATTTCTCTGGTATTACCATAATAATATCTTCAAACGACAAACGGAGTAATAAAAGGCTATCGTTATCGCGTAAGAAACTCTGTTAATATGGAAATGGTACGTGTGCCCACTCTGCTCAGCACGGCATCGTACAACTAATGGAAAACTGTTTATCAGTATCCAGGTTGGTGCGCGTGAGCACGATTATTTACGTACGGATCCTCGCAGTCTAGCGGTTGGCCAGTAATTGGCCGCTTATTCGATATCGCTTCCATTCATTTCACGCGATAAACCTGCCTAGCTCCGGAGCCTGGGGCGCGTTTGGCAACATCGGTAAGCTTACTTGATGCCACTACACAAGTTATCGCACTTGTTATTAGGTGCTACAGATCGATAACAAAGTTAGTAATAAATTTATCTATTTTCATATTTTATATCGAGAACATTACTGTACCTAATGTCTTTTATTTATGGTAGCGCATAATTAAATTGTAGATTAAAGTCTACAATTTTATAAACTGGTATGTAAATTTATTGCACCTTCATAATAATATTCCGCGATATGATTTGTCTAAATTAACTCTAATAACTGTTAACTTTACTTTTTCAGTTAAAATTAGACTTAAAGCTTCCGTCGTCTGATGTATTTTCTTAGAAAATCATGTTTGCTAAATATATATTATTCAAGTGGGCGACCAGTTGCAATAGGCACGGGCACTCTCCCATTCATGAATCAACTTCAGCATTACCTAACCACTCTACGAGACGACTAAAACAAACATCATGCTATGAGAGTTATTAATACAAGAGCGGAGTTCAATGATTCCGACTGTAGGTATTGCATTTATATCGCTGTATCATTGGGCAGCGAGTATTCGGCGCACATTCATCGACGGGATAACCTCGGATTTCCTTCTAATGAGACCCAGAATTTAAAGCCGCCTTTTCGGAAATCAATTACGATACCAATCTATATTTATGAACTCACGATCTAAACGATTGTAGAAACTTAATTGGATGTCATAGATTACTTAGTTTATAACCTTAACATATAATTAATACAGCGATAGATTATATGGTAGAGGAGGATTCCCATTTAAAAGCTCGTTTTGACAAATGTTTTTAATTAATCCACTGGGCGTGATCAGTGTCGAATAAGGCAGCTATTTAAGTGGACAGATTCCAGGCGTGGTTGGCCACGGCTCCGGGAGATGTATGCACGCCACCGCTTTTCTCTTTTATTTATTTTGAATCCTTTTTTAGTCCTTTTGTATTCCTCAGCTGTGATTGTGTTCTTAAATTGGAAATGTTGCTTCAATTTAACTTTTCGTGTTAAATAATAGGCAAGTGTGGAATGATAATTTTATTCAGTTTCTTTGTAGTGAAGGTTTTTCATCGAGGGAGGAAATTGGCATAGCAGGGCGAAGCTATTGTTACAGAGTACCTTTAAAATTGGGGAGCTTTCTTGAATTTACACCCATGACTTGCAATATAGGGGTAGCCGGAGGGAAAACGGGTTTTCATGTAACGCGAGATCTGTGAGGACAAAACGATTTGTTTTTGCGTCAAAGCTGTTTTGTCTGCTTACCTCCGTCTACTTTATTTTTTGTCTATTTCTTGCCACCTCTATTTTTTATTTAGGAAATAGTCTCGAAGTCTCAGCTAGTAAGATAATATTACGTATCTGGTGAATCCAAACAAATGTTTACCTAGCTTATTCGTGACTTTATTTATCACATACCATACAATACACCCACATGTTCTGGGTATGTCGCTTTTACAACATAAATTACAGGTACAATCGTGACTTTTGAATGCGAATTATTTTTTAATTCACTATTGTACAGTCATGCCTTTTGCATTTTTAATTTGTGTTCAATACAAATTGTACGAAACAATCATCATTGAAAGAGCCACGTTGCAAGCGGTTATTTTGTATTTACGAGTAGGTACCTATCTCATTGTTTCGGTATTCAACCCACGAGGCAATTAGTTCGGAAATGTAAGAAAATAAACTGTATTAACTCTCTCGATAGCATTATTACTAAATGTTATGAGTTTTAAAACTACATCGATAACATCTCAACAGTGTTTCGACCCTCACAATAAATGTAGAGGGGCGTTACAAGATTTACAATAAGAAAAAATATAATCAAAGCTTACTATCGACTTCTTTTGTCTGGTTGTCTGCTTTTGTTTTCTTATGCCAGAGTTAAATTACCCTTCATTCAACAAGTTTCTTTGAAATTTTTCTTATAACATAACAACAACAAATTAATTCGTTACGATATGTAAGTAATCCCGTTTCATAGTAAAAAATAAGAAGACTATCATGTCCGCCCGTACGCTCTTAGTAAATAACCTGAACCTAATAGTAATAGCGGACAAACCGGTAGGATTCACCTGTTTCCCATGCGAATAGTTGAAGCTATACAATGAGTTTCAAGTTATGAAGGTTAAGTATTCATACAGCTTAAGAAGTCTTCAGAGCCGCTAGGTACGATAACAGTAAATTTGCAAATGTCGACAAAATAAACTGTCTTTTTTTGTAGTTACAGAATGTAAGACGCAGTTCCTAAATATCTTCATAAAATTATATCTGTCGAAATCTATTGATTTGGCGTTATTTAAAAAGACTTAGTACTCGTTTCGAGACACCAAAATGCACTGAAACACTAAAATAAATAAGTACCTACATATCTAACCCAGTTCAGATGCTTTCGTAGGTAATATCTTTCACACCATTAAGAGTCCAACAGGGCAATCATTTTAGGGCTAAAAGCATTGTGGTTTGCTTCCACAAGCCTATATTTAGGGGCGCGATGCAATAAAAGCACATCGCTGTCCGGTCCATTCCCGCACGACCGTGCAAGATAAATGGACGGCATGGAGCCGCCCGCGCCTCGCTACCCGCCGTCTCCGCACCAAGGAGACGCGTTCTCACGGCCCGTGCCTGCGATCCTTCTTTTTGTTTCACAAGGTTTCCGAGTTAGAGGTCGCCCGAGCTAGGAGTGACCGCTGCACGCGCGATCTCATCGATAAAAACTGTGCGACAGCCACGAACGTCTTAACGAACCATCCGCTACCTGCCAGTGTTTTTGTAATACCATTCCTTTAACTGTTTACGATACGGCATTACCGTTGCACCTATCTTCCCAGCTATAGATACTATGTTGTAAATTGGTAATGGTGTGAACTCTTCGTGTCACGGGCTCGTCGGTCGGCTCGTGTGTGTAAACAGGTTATGGTTCTCTCGCGTTAATTAGACACGGCTCTCGCACAGCACAACACCTCTGCTCATTATTTACCGCTTCATTAAGAGCTCCTCTCGTCACGACGACGAGCGCCTGTCAAATCTTGCCGTCCGTCCGTCGCACAACGTTTGAAATATCGCAGCATTGTCCTACAATAACGCTGTCATCGCCCTTGTTAATTGTCTTAGTTCCTTTCCTTCCCGGGATCTTCTTTATTCAAAAGCGCAACTTTTGTGCTCGTAAAATATACGACTCGTTTCCGTTCCAAATCCAACAACGCATTGCGCAACAATTCATACCATAACCACAAATTTTCTTTTTCTAAAAACAATTTGATAACGTTCTACTCATTTTGGTAACGTGAGGAAGCTTTGACCAGTAATGGACCGAACGTAAGATTACAAACAATAAAAGCCATCATCATTACGTTGATGGATTTAAAAAATCAATTTTAGATGTACAGTTAGAAAATACAAGCATAATCAGTACCTTATCTATTGGCAATCACGCAACAGACCACCACCACCGGTAAATTACTCTTATTAAATTCTGAATATTGGAACGTAAACCAGTTTTTTTGCAAGAGATTCAAGAACTACGAGTAACAATAACAATATATTGCTGTATTGTCTGGGAGATACAGACCTATATTTTGTACGATAAAATTATTCGCCGGACATTTTAAGAGCCATTTAGGGCAAAGTCTGCGTCCCGACATTGTGATTTCTGTACACGTTTTAATGAATTCGTCCTTCCTCAGAACGTTCTTTGGTCGCTATTCAAAAGAAAATTACAGCGGAGAGCCTCCTCGAAGCAAACCCTTTAAGGAGTCACGCTCGTTCTCGCTGAACTGGGTCCAATTATTTCTACTCTGTTTTTTACTTATTTCCTTATGTTAGAGGTCATTATAGTGGCGTCAGTTGGTAAGCGATTGAGGCCGGCCGATGCACCATATGTTCTCAGCCTTTGAATTTAGTCGTGACAGAGAACTTCGGATAATTGATTAATAGCATTTGGGCGGACGTGTTTAAACGCAACGATCATCGTTTTTTGTCGAAATCTCCGTTAATGATACGTTTTGATTGTCTTTTATGGCGCTTGTAATAAAAGAAGCACCATATGGCTCGGGACACAGATTCATTTCGCTCACAGGTGGCTATAATAATACGTTTAGCTTTTAAAATTGAGCGACAGGTAGAAAAGTAGGAGAATTACTATCATGCTGGCGTATTCTCATTTGTGGTAGGTAAATGCTAGAATAAGTTTGCTTGTGGCGATTCAATTGGCTATTATGTTCATTTGCCTCATTGTGAGGATCTAGTTTAGTACTAAGAATTGTGTTTCATTTAAGGACTTGTTTTAAGACTATAGCAGCAAAAATTACCTACAACCAATTCGAAACGTTTAAGACGCACAAATTACTTAGTAGGTACTACCTACAGGCCCACAATGTTTAGTTGTTTCTTTCCCAACAGTAGGTACTACATGGGAGATATTTTTAGTTTCGCCTTATTTGAATTCCAGTGGAGGCACCATTCCAATAAGTTTTCGAGCAAGCAAATAAAAGGGAATAGGCAATTACTGTGGACTTTCGCTCCATTTTATTTAATGTTTAAGTTTTTGTAACTTTAGCGTAAGAGTTAGCTCTAGAGAAACGTTGGTAAAATAATTATTTTGAAACAAAACTTTATAGATTCTAAAATTATTATAAAGAGATGTTATTATAACCTGTTACATAATAGCACGGTATTTTCATCCATATTCATTGGTAGGTATAGTATATGGAGTTTATATTTTCGCCATCTTTTGATTGCTGCTTTGGGTATAATCACCATGCTAGTTTAAATTAACTTCACATTTGTCTGATGATAGTTTATTTTGTTGCAGACTGGGCGGTGGAGCGATGCCGAGCGGTATGGGCGGTGGCACACTAGGCAGTGGGCACTGCCAGCTCGCGAACCAACCTTTAGTCATGCCAGTGTTCCCTCTTCGAGCCAGTCAGCCCAGTCCCGTGCCAGTATACTCACCTTCGAGGTTCCACATAGACAAGCGATGTCAACATCGATGCACGTGGAAATGTCTCGCCATTTCCATGATATGTCTCTGCGTTATATTAGCGGCTATGCTCGCGTATTTTATAGGTAAGTCATATCTGATTCTAATTTCGGTATACCTTTATTTTATCAATTTGATACCAGCATGTTCTTAAGGGTAACTTACAATAATAGATATTTGACAAGGTACACAAGTTAGCAATATTTTACAAGGAGAAATGCATAAATAAAAAATCTCCCGTGAACCTGCGCCCCTCGCTTGCCCTGCATTTCTCCTTGTAAAATATTTCTAGTATTCTAGCCTAGAACACAAGAAATATAAAGGTACAATTTTCTATTTTTTGACCATAAAATAGCATTATGGTAAGCAATTTAAAACAGATACAGTAGGTACGCATATAGATAGAGCTAAGACCCTTATACATGTTGCGTTAGTGCCAAGAAAGTCATTGTTTCTACTGTTTTATTACACCGTGTCGTCTTAATAAATAACGTCACTCCCAAGTTTTTACACTACGCCAGGGGATCGAAACTAACGGCAGAAAAAACTATCCTAAAAAGTCCGGAGGTGCGAAAGGTACCCGAGATAAATTCCATGAACCTCTATCACAAAAACTATCGCCTGGTCCTGACATATGGTGTGGATACGATTTGAGCAATATTCTGTTTAAAAAAACAATAATTTTATTTGTGATATTTTGAAGGAATGCTATTACATTCCGTGTAATGCGCTAGCCAATTGCCAATTCTATTTGTTTTTACAGAAAATATCAAAACATATTTAACGAACAAAAACACTTTGTAGATGCAACAAAAATAATATTTTTCTATCTTCATCTCTAATTTTAGTTGGAAAAACTAATCAAAACGATTTAATTAAGATAAAACATTTCAACATTAAAGTAGAAATATCTAAGAGTATTTGTCTTAATAAACTATTTTTGTTCGAAAGTTTTTGATAACATTACTTAGATTGTTTCATTAGGACATCCAATAGGCACCTACTTACTAGTTACTCGATTTCTTTAAGTAAGAAGTTTGTTGCAATATCTTGAAAAAGGTATAAGAACTAGCATCTAACTCCACTAGGTTTGACCTAAGAGTTCAGACTGATAGATACCAAAGTTACGAGTAAGCCGATTTCCAAGAAAAAGTTTCGTAATTGAAATAAAAAAGATATAAAGTTTGTATAAAAACAAAAGATCGCCATTGGTTAAATATTGAATTCTTAACAAGTTATGTTGTCCATATATCTTTGTTCATAAAATCACAGCGGGTTGTTTAGAACATTCGTTAGGACAGTATTTTTATTAACTCGTTCGGCATTCCGATTAAAATATTCATAACATTATTCTTTCTCAATCCATTAGCGTGGTGCGGCCCTCATTTGGAATATGTCGAGACAAAAGTTTATTGTTGTGCCAGCATGAACTTATGATGAGTTACTCTCGGTTTGAATACAACTTTCACTACTTAAACGTTCGATACCCCTGCCCAGACTGCCCCTGTCCGTCCAGACAGATACCATACACTATTGTAATTAAATATTAATTTTATTAATATTTAATTATAATTATAGATTGAACATTAAATTTATTTTAAATCAATTTTATGTATTATCTGATTTCGATCATAGAAATATGTATACATACACAACATAAATAGATAGGTATTTTGAAACCTAAGTCCAGGCATCTCTAATTAGGAGGTGATATAGGTACCTATACCATGTTTCACCAATTTTATAAAAAGATAGGTATAAAATTGAGAACATTCAATTTAAAGACAATTTATAATCATAACTACCAGGTACCTATTGATAAAAATGCAATGCATATAATAATAAACTTCAACATTAAAATTTAACGTAAAATTTTAAGTCCTGTCATTCTACCTTCGCAATATCTTCCTGCCTGCGGCAAAACTTCTCTCCAATTAAGGGGCAGTCCTTATAGGTATGATAGGAAACCATTAAAAAGGGGTAGCCTTCGAGCTTTGTAGTATTACGATGCCCTCGAGGGATCCAATCCAATACGAAACAGTAGCAACAATCAGATTTCAATTAGCCCGATAAATCTCAACTACAATGCAATTCTATACAACGTTGGAATTTTCTTTGACTCGATGATAGATTAAATCTAAGGATTAAACGTCGAAGTAGTTACTATATATAAACTATATAACACAGGTGTACCAAATTAAACCTAACCGACATTCCTCACGTTATAATCTCTAACACACTAAACAGACTGTTGCGTAGAAATATTTTTATTTCACCAAAATCCGTGGGCTCCAAACATTTATACGAGTATCCAGTTTTATAACCGAATAATAAAGAAAAGATATTTCCATCATCACATCAAAACTCAATTACGAAAGGTGATGAATCCAAACATCCACTTCGTCAATGCAAATGAGTCGATTAAACATTGGAGTTCTGACGAAAACAGACATCGACCATTAGTCTTTTTATCATTCTTTGTTTAGATCTCGCAACCGGCATCTACAGAGAGGGCCATAAAAAAACTAAACAAACATCAGAAAAATATAAATGATGCGCCTAACCTAAGGCAACGTGCGCTGCGTGCCTCGGCCCCGCGAGCTCGCGTTAGCTCGGTAATAAATTATCTTACACTTTCACGTCCCGTATTATTTTACTGCGGATATATCAGCCACTCGCAATCCCTGCCTACCCGCCGAACGACCAATCATAATTTATACATACATAATGCTACGTAAATCGCAAAAGTAAATCCTCGCTTGATTTAACGCTAAATAACTAATCCTTTCTTTGTGGTATAATAAAGCTATATTTCACGTTTATATCTAACGAAATAGCATGTTCTCGCGAATTCATGAAACGCCTACGCCATTCAACAATGTGATTTACAAACAACTAACTGAATTCGCTCGTACTGGAAGCGGTAGAGCAAAAATAAATCTATGACAAGATAGGTCGTAAGAACTGAAATGAAAAACGGTTTCGTAAACGTAAGCTCGTGCAATCAACCGCAAGTGAGTCGTCGACGATAAAACTCCGACCACAGACATATAAGATATCACAAAAATAGCATCAAAGTCGACACCGAGAACTGCGGGTGTGTTACCTCTGGCCTAGTTTCTACTCGTGCATTTACCCTGCCGAGCCAAGCCCTCGCGTATACAACTACTGAAACTCGAATCAAATGTGTTGCCGAATCGCTAAAGTTAGAACTAATGGTCCCACGATGACATTAAAAATTATAATATTTTTAAATCTGTCATCACCGTGGAATAAATCTGAATAAAATCCAAGATAAATTACCGTTCCGACTTCTATCGCTCGTGAAAATAAAACATGAATTAAAAAACATTTCAGTAAAAACTTAAAGAAATAAAGTCTATAAAATCTGCAAAACCAAAGCTATTCAAAGTTGGATTGGAATATCATCATAACAGTGATTAGGATTAAAAACTTTGACATTTATTTAAGTAAATAAGAACATTTGATATTTCATTTGAACAAACCCTCGCGCGTAGGCAGAGTACCTACCTATATTTGATCTACGCCCTAGTGGTAAACCAAACGTCAAGGATATAGGATGGAAGTGTCGCCGCCTGAATATAGGTACACCACATTTTACCTAATAGTTGGTGGTACTCGGCACTATAATATAGACAATGGCAATTCAAAGTAAATACCTTCCTACTCGTAGTATAAAAGTGGAAAAATTCATTAACAGTTCAATAGTAAGAGGTTGGCAAGGTACTCCGTCGCGCTGTCACGCGAATCCCGTATAACTGTGGAACATTCCCAGAAACAATGTGTTGTTGGCTGCACAACCCCATTTATGCTGAAAGTGCTTACTCGCTCTAATGTCAGGAAATTACTTATGTTTATTTCTCTTTAAATACATACCTACGTGAATGTAATGTACCGAAAATACTAGTAGAAGTGTTAATAAATCACAACATTGTCATTTAAAAGGCGACAAACAACGGACCACACAGTATCAATTTATTCAAACGAGTATCGAATACAATTCCATTTGTGTTACACAACAGAATAAATAACAGATATAGTTTTGAAATTATAATTTTAATACACATTTTCGTATTTGGTCTGTCTAAACTAGCGTTTCAATTTAACTTTTAACCTCCTGGTCTATTTTAAGTAGCGGCAAACATCAAATAATACGCCGCAAGCACGCTACGTGTTCCTCTAAAAACTTCAGCCATTTTGGCAACTTGGCTTCAAACAAAAATAAAAGGTTTTACCTTAGTTTCATGGAAGTTATATTGTAGTGCTGTAATTACTTTCATACTATCCACGTAATTACGGATAAACGTTATTAGGGATATTATCTAATTCCCACTGAGTAATAAAGAAACAGTAAAATAAATCTGGATACTACTGATGTAATGTAATGAACGGAGTCAGTCGAAGGTGTCTCGAGTCAATAGGGCTTATCGTATCGGATCTCGGTTCATTTAGATGCCCGTTAAATTATAGGGACAGATAAGAGCGCATGTCGCATATCAACGCCGCGGCGAAGTGACCACTTCAAAACGGAATACATTCTTAAACGAACGACACATTTGACTTTAAATTACCACATTTAGATTTCCATAAGATAATAAACATAATCAGTGACACTGTTTAATGCTACCTATTTACTGCATCGTATAGTTTCGAGTTTTGTACTTTTAAAATTATTTACATGTCATCGCGTTTTAAAACGTAATTAAAGTTATCGGTCACGCCTCCTGACGTTCCGGATATGTTCCGAATGAAATGCGGTTCTGTAGTTTAATCCGACATAAATCTCCTGGTGTATGCTGGTAGTTTTAGCATTGTAATGAAAAAATGTGAACCATCTGTTGCACCCTTCATTACGTTCGTGACGCAGCTAGGATGAATGGGGCCAAATACACCGTCAACTTTTTAATGTAATTGAAATTTTGAGGACCCCAAATGTTTTATTAAAGTTCTCAACTGTTAAATGTAACGCGTTTCGAGTGATGTAGGCACGTCGCAATTTAAACACCCTGCAACTGTTAACAAAAATAATACATCACAAATAACACGATTAAACTTGTCTAACTTTTCACAAGCAAACTTTAAAGGAGATTAGTCGTCCGACATAAAAAATGGCACCTTAAAATAAATTACGAATGTTTTGCAGTTTTAGACAATAAATTCTCTCGGCCTACTAACTTGGTCGAATAAAAGTTCATGACTCAGTAACAGAACAGCAGCAATTTCACAAAGTTGTAATTCTTTCGAACAAAGTAGTTACCTATAACTACGTGTTAACACAAAGTTAATGTTCGCATAGATTCTTACATCTTTTACCAACAATGATAGAAGTTAAATTGATAAGAATTTTCAATTATCTACTAAAACATGTGGGTTTAAAAATTTGTTTCATTTGTCCTTGTCAGCGCTTCTCATGACAGGGAGAAGAAAAAAGTATCTCAAGGGAAGGTAGATCATAGTGTACAAGAAATAAGAGTCGTAATCTGAGAGTGCATCACATAGATAGGGCAGCGAACGAATAGAGCAAGATTTATCACGTGACTAATACCGAGTCGTTGCGACGGCGATGCTCCTCCCTAGAGACTCCATCAAACGAGTTTCGCTCCCCTCATACGATGCAATCTATGCTGAATCGTATTACAATAAATTGTATTAACTCGAAAAATAGTTGAGATAGCAAACATCGTCCATCTGCACACAATCGTTCGGTGCATCGTTACCGCCTGCGCCATCTCTATACTACCCTCCATTTCCTACTCGGCAATAACGTCGTCGACCGTCGTTGTCCCATCGCGAAAATTTATAGATTTTACGAGGGATCATAGAAGAAGTTCGCGATTTACCACATTGCCATATTTTACATCAGAGCGCGGAAATTGCCCTGTCCAGGCACGTTTATCGACTATTATCCGACGTTTTTATGTTAATTTACATCTTTTTATAGGGAACATTTTATGGTTTACCGAATGTGTAAATTAGTTTGTCTACCTACATAGAACCGATGTTTTAACAGCAATAAAGACATGATGACATGGGGCACTTGGTGAGGCTATGATACTCTCCTAGTATATATTTATAAATAACAAAATTCTAGCATAGGGTACAACGACACCGATCCTGACTATTCCATTCAGAGTATCTATTCTGTTTAATTGTTTAATTTCTTTCTTAAAAGTAAAAGTAAAGTACTAAAGGAATAAGTAGGTTATTCCTTTTTTTAAATAAAAAACGATTTAATTCACCGTTGGCGAATTTCTAATAACAAGTATAAAAGAATCATCAAGATAATAAAGTGTTGAATAAATCTCAAGCGTACTATCAATTTATAACTTTACGTATACACACTTATGCAGTGAATATAAATCACCTACTTATTCGTCGATGGTAAGCCGATAAAGGTCATTGTCATGAACTATCTACCCTCTAGGCGGGCAGCGCAAAGTTAATGTAAATTGTCCAATAGTAACGCGACCAAATGGCATCAGCGGTCCTTATCTGAGAGTGAAATCTAAGGGATCACTGAGTGGTAGGGAACAAGGAAGATAAGTTAATTGCTCTAACACCGCTCGAGGCTGTCCGCACGAATTATGGTAAATAGAACTTGCACGCGCCGCACTCCAGTTTTATTACCCAGAAATCTTAACTATGTCCCGTAGAGCAGGAATGTTTAATAGAAAATAAATTTCTAATTGTCTTTTTTTATTCGAGATTTAAAAAAACCGTATCTTGACATAATGCGTAGGTATATTTTCGGTAATATGACAACAAAGCACTACTGCCTACCTACTAACTTATGTACGAGTAAAACTGACTACAAAGTCAAATGCATCAGTGCCTCTCTCTCGGCAAATTAACTAAAATTTAACAGCTCTAATTAGACAGACCGAACATTAATTAACTACATATGGATTGACATATAGCATAGTGGAAACGCTACGCGCGTCACATTAGCCGTACATCCGGGGCGCACGTTCAGAAACAAATAAAGTTTGCATCCCCATCGAAGCACAAATCCCCGCCGCTCGTGGCCTTTCTACAAAACTAATAAATGAACGCAATAAATTCTCTTTTACATTACAATAACAGCAACGTTTGTTTTCTTTCTTCTCTACATTTTTTATTTGTTCTGAATCAACGATGCCACACGCGGTGCAAATTGCTGTTTTGTTTCTGCTTAATTGAAAATGTTGTTTAGTTTTGCGGAGACATTTTCATTTGTAAAGGCGTAAATAAGCTTTGCCTTAGCTAAATAAACTTTCTCTAAAAGTTGATTCACTCGTTTTCTTGTCATCGCCCTTTCGTAAAATACGATATTTTCCATGTAGCCGTGTAACATAATCGAAAATATTTTAGTAGATTTTATTTAACGCATCAATGGGTAAGACGTAAAAAGTAAATTGTTTGAAGCGAGAGTACAAGACTCGTGTCATTTAAACCCGTGCTTCTTAGTACCGTGAAGAATCATCCAATTAGAACTGGAGGAGCATAGCGCTTTATGATAGATCCTATCGCTAGTGCAACTGTCGCGTAATGAGGAGACAACGGCATTCGGGCAAGAAACTGTTTGGGTGTCACCGAACCACCTACGTGCTCGGCAGCGGGTCGAGCTGCGGGAGCGGAACTGATCATTCCGTCACACTGCCACAAAATGCAGCGCGGCCGTGCTCTGCTTAATTAAAACTCGGCGGGACGTCACGTCACCTACCACCTACTCATACCTACCCCGCACTTGTGCTCTTAAACTTTCAAACAACATCTCTTATTGTGTCGCGTTTCGTAATCGTGTCTCTCGAAGCGACACCCGTGTGAACTCTAACAGAATTACGCTTCGGCTACTGGGCATTATCGATGTGAGGCTTCGATAAGAGGCAAACTTAACGGAAACTTAATTGGATGGTCAGATTGACCGAAAGATTTAGCCTTTACGACATAATTTTGTTTTACTATTAACTAGATAGATAGGTTACGTAAGATTTTGTTACGTACAGAAGTTAGGTACCTACTATAAACATATAGTACAGACTTACCTACAGTACTTGAAAATGTTTTCCATTTGTAACAATTGTTCTATTTGTTTACAGCTTTATCGTCAATTAAAAGTAATATAGACAATTCAAATTGCATCCTGGTACAAGATGTAAAAGCAGTTACACACGCACAGGGAATTAGGGATGCTCTATCAACATCATCACCTTCAGATGGTATCAAATCAATTATTTTATTACATAGAAATTCAGTTGCTGTTTTTATACAGATAATGTGATCAAAATGTTCTGTTTTTTTCTAGAATCGATATCAACATCATCATTGGGCTGGTCAACGACAGCGGAAGCGGCTCTAGAATCAGCAATCATACCACAACAAGCGCAACAAGCTGCACCACCGCCTTGGTCACCCGCTATGGAAATACGGGAGTTTGACGAATTACATCACGCTACTATACCCGCATACCAATTCTGGAGCTCCGAATTTAGAAATAAACAACCAGCATACGTTAGCCTCAATTTTACTGTACCTTGGGGAGCTAATTTTGCCGTTTACGGCAGGCGAAATGTCGCACCTAGTGTTACGCAATACGATTTTGTCGAATTTATTCGCGGTGGCAGAGTCGACCATAGGCTACGCCGGAGACGAAGTCCGCCCAGAACTGATGCATCCCAAAATACCTTCGCGGACTGGAATGAATTACTAAGCACGACTAGCCCATTTCAGAGATGGAACCATACGATAATCAAAAGATCGACCGATATGAGAGTAAACGTTAGTATATTACAGTATCTCGACACGGGAAGATGGTTTATTTCGATATACAACGACGAACTACAACCGCACAGTGTAGAAATGATAGTTTCGGAAGCAGAAGGAGTGACCAACTCATGCCCTGATGATTGTTCTGGTCACGGCTCCTGCTATTTGGGAAAATGTGAATGTATGGATGGTTATGAAGGTCACGATTGTTCTAAAAGTAAGTGAAACTTTTATTTTATTTTATTTTATTAAACTTTTATAACTGACATAATGTAAAACTTCCTTCTTACCCACTATTTTGATTTCGTTTTGCAGGTGTTTGTCCAGTATTGTGTTCAGGCCACGGCGCTTATGCTGGAGGAATATGTCACTGTTCCGAAGGTTGGAAAGGTGCAGAGTGCGATATTCCAGCTCATGACTGCGAACCGACTGATTGTTCTGGACGAGGACAGTGCATTGCTGGCCATTGTCATTGCAAACCTGGGTGGAAGGGACCAAAATGTGATGAAGGTAGAAAACTAATTCAAGGTTTTTTTAACAAATGTGAGGGAATATTTATATAACTTAATTTAATTCTGTTTTCAGAGGATTGTCTGGATCCTACTTGTGGTGGCCATGGATCATGTGTTCGAGGTCGGTGTGTGTGCCGTGCAGGCTGGCGTGGAGCGGCTTGCTCGGAACGTGATGCGCGTGTTCAACGTTGTCTACCAGCATGCTCTCAACGAGGCGTATATGATTTAGATGCAGGAAGATGTGTCTGTGATCCTCTTTACACCGGAGATGATTGTTCTCAAGGTAAGATTAACCTACAAGATATATGTACTTACATTTTAAAATAATCACCTATTAGTCACTAACAAAATAATGTGAAAATTTTAGTGGTCTGTTCTTTGGATTGTGGCCCGCATGGTGTATGTGCGGAAGGAGTTTGTCGATGCGATGATGGGTGGACTGGGTCACTATGCGATCAAAGACCGTGTGACACTCGCTGTCATGAACATGGACAATGCAAAAATGGAACCTGCGTATGCACACAAGGATGGAATGGAAGACATTGTACTTTACGTAAGTCTTCTGGTTTTTCCCTTGAACATCTGTGTATAGACAATTCTAATTACAATTATGTACTTACATACAGCTGGTTGTCCAACCGCGTGCTCTCGACATGGTCAATGTCTGTTGGAAGATGGAGTCTACCGGTGCTCTTGCGCCGAAGGATGGGCCGGCACCGACTGCTCTATTGCTCTCGAACTCTCCTGTGTCGACAATGAAGACAATGATGAAGGTAAGAAATTCTTTTTCAGATATGCACACAATATTGATTTAAAATAGAATTTCTTCATCAATAAATACATTCTTAATCGTATCAGTTGAAATTAAATCTTTTATAATCGTATCAGTTGAAATTAAATAAGATTAGATATAAGTATGTACAATAAGAAATAGGCTTACAAAAGTCCCACCATTTTGAAGATGGCATGACCGACTGCTCCGACTCGGAATGCTGTAGTCGACCGGAATGCGCTGAGCACATCATGTGCTTAGCCTCCAACGACCCCGTTGAGGTCCTACTGCGAAAACAACCGCCTTCAGTCACCGCTTCTTTTTACCAACGCGTCAAGTTCCTCATCGAAGAAAACTCAGTCCAAAGCTACGCTCATATGGATGAATACTCAGAAAGGTTAGTGGCTTATCTTAATTAAATAAAAAGTAGGTATTATTACAAACACCAAACCACAACTTGTGAGTAAAAGACTGGATAAACTTCTAAAGCTAGTCAATTCAATAAATTGTGGCACAAAAAAGTCTTTTACGAGCAATTTGCTTTAGGACTAACCTAACGGATTTGCACAGATCATAAATATAATATAATTGCACTTTACAATGATTTTAGATCCGTGATATCATCGTCAACTGTACTGTAATGTATATCCGTAAGAAGATACAATATTCATATTGACAAGTAAATTAGGAACTTAGCACCTTCACCATATCCCGATCATCTTCCTAAACCCCTCCGTGGATTTGGTGTGGTTATTTTTAATTTAATTGGTAATAATACGTTTATAAATTACGATTTATTTTGTCATCTGGTGGAAGTGTTTTGATTTTCCTATGTTTTATCTCGTGTAATATATTAATTTGTTTGCTGTCCTAGCATGGTTATGTTTTTATTATCATTAACCATTACTTTGTAATTTTGATTTTCGTATTATTATTATTTTTCACACCAGATCCGATGTGTTGTGTATTGTCTAATGTTTATCCCTTGTGTGTGTCTTACCCTACCTGTATGTCTAATTACCTCAAACAAAAGCGTCTTTAGTCACAATTTGAATAACAGATTCTTAAGTAAGAACGCTCAATAGCTTTCGAACAGTTTTGTTTGTCTTCTCATTGATTAAATAATTTAGCTTAATCTATAAGAACTTAATAACATCAACTCGAATCATGAGAGACAAACAATTGATTTTCTAGGCGCGTAATAAAAATAAATTGTAAATAGCACCGTAGCATAAATTTTAAATAAAACGTCGTTGAATCTACTTAGAAAAATCAAAGTGTTAAAGTCGTGTTTCATTCCAATTCGTAAAGCGTCTTTCATGATCTGAGTTTTTAAAATTTGAAATTCGTAAAATTTTATTTGCTATACCGTGTGCGTTTATTAAACTTTCGAACGATCTCTTTGATAAACAAGACAAAGCAAAACTGAATAACAAAAGTAGTCAACCCACCTCGCTTAATATGCAAAAGCGCCTCTGAAAGTTTGTTTGCATTAAAACACGAGCCGCTTCAATATTTTATTTAAGTTCAGAAGTCTAGAGTGGTTATATTGCGTTAAGGCATTTGTTCCATCAGCTACCTATTTGTTTCTAAGCGTAACACGCGATGGGCTCTTCCGTGCATCACCATCCAGCATGTCTCTTTACTCGTACGCCGCCCGTAAAACACAATCTTTAGTGCAACCTTCGATTGGACTTTAATTTATTTATTCGATTTTATATTTGTAAATAATTTACCCAATAATTTGGTGGTGTTCTTAATGCAAACGGGCTTCTCCAGGGAGTCGATTCGATATTGCATATTAACAAAATTGTAACAAGTGTTAAACGCAAGGTAACCAAATTAGACGTGTGCAATCGGCCGGAGCGGTTGCAAAGCCGGGGTGGGGTTGCACTGAGGGATGTAGGTATTTGTGTAGTAATCTGTCCTGTCTTTCTGTGTCCCTGTGCCGCCGTGTGTCCGCCACTCCTAGCGAGTTCTGGAATTCCTTTACACCATGGTAAGTGTCAGTCAGCCCGCCCTCGCCCCTCAGTGTTCAGTATCTGTTCACCTCTTACCTTGAGTTGCAAGTCCTGCATATGTGTGTGATGCCGGTGTCCGTCGCTTGCCCACCAACAGGCATGCGGTCGGACCCACTGTGCTTTTTACTTTTTGTTCAATCCTTTGTCTGTATTCGTTTCATTCTCTATGTGTATGTAACATCTGTATGTTTGTCCTGAATGTTCTCTGTGGCTGCGACAAACTCGATGTTCCCAACATAATCTGGAACTTGTCACGTGCCAATTCCTTCGCATAGACGTGATTTGCCGCAGTCACAATCGTATTTTGTACTATTTATTTGTCTCGTCTAATGTGCTTATATTATAGTTGACAGTAAATACAGTCGTACAGTTTTGTTGTACTGAATGAAACTTAGGAAAATCATTTACGCTTTCACGCAAAACGTTAAAACACAACGACTAGGTGTAGGGCTTGTAAAAATACGAATCGAGACGCGAAATGTATATTACGTATCAATTGAGCAAAATTTCAGCGAACACGCAAATTTAGCTTCAAATGAACTTACCCCTTTATGTGTTCCTTACCCTTTGTCTGCGTCTTTCATCTGTTAACCAACCCCCTACCCTGTGCCCAAGCTCTTTATGTGTTTAGATCCTCACCCCCTGTGACTAACCAAAACACAACTTATTTGAATGTATTCCTACTTCACAGCGAGACTAGCAGAGTTGTTGACATTGTACATTACGACCATATTGCTTCCATACATCATCATTGACAACATTTATAACATACATTCAATTGGTGCAATGATATTATATGTAATCTATTGTTTAAGCATTTTTAATGAACACGGTGTTAAACACAGTTTAAATACTTGTTTTGGGAACTTAAAATCCATGTGGTTCATTTATTTCTTATTTTGAAAAGCCTTGCCAAGCGAAAGTAGCATATGGGTTAATAACAACTGATTGAAGATCCTACATTAATAAAATGTATAATGTTATGAAACAATGTGAAAATATGTCTACTGTTTGGCAAAAAATAATAATGTCATAAAGCTAAAGGTTCCCTGAGGCTATAATCGTAACAGCGAGAGAGGTCATAAAAATAATAAAACTGATTCTGAACAAAATTGTAGAGTATTTTACACGTAGGTATATCCAAAGCAAAAGTGATAATTGAAATACATATTCTTCTGTGATAAACTCGTTAAAACTACGGTTGGCTTTATTTTTATATCTTACATAATATTACGTACATAAAAGTTATTTCTATAGTAAATTATTTCATACTTTTATCATTGCACCAATTTTATAAAATTAAAACTCATAATGTCAGAGAATTTGATCGAAAAATAACACTATGGTTTGTGTGGCAGCTGTTACATGCATATCTACATACTTTCTAGGTAAATTTCCGTTTACGTTTCGCTTAGATTTAAGTTTTGAATCACCTTTGTAAAGAATTAACTGTGGGAATACATATAATCGTAAACAGAAATATACCATAGAATAATTTAGCTGATCCTACGAGAATGTGCAATGCTAAACTTCTTATTTTATTATTTCTAATTTTATTTTCATACTCTTCACTCTCACAGCGTTGACGTAATGAAGCATAGCACTACTTCGTTCAGCTATTGACCGAAGGAACTCATTGAGCGATATACCTGCCCATTTAGATTCAGTAAACACCCTACATAATTTTCATCAAGATCAATAACATTTTTTTTATTACCTACTAAGAACAAAATAAACGAAACACACCCCTTACTAATAAACAGATTGAGTTTAAACAGTGGCTACATTTTATGCAATGGTTTGTTTCTTTCTGTCAATTATCTCTCTTTAAAACAGCCAGTTTCTTAATTGAAAGTATCAGTCAAAGTAACGTTCTAAAGGAAATCTTGCTTTGGACCATTGCTTTGACTTTTACTTCTAATAAAGAAATCGACAGTTCGTTAGTCACAAAAAGACAAAACACTGTTTAAATATACCTACACTTGTAATACATTCATCGTTTATAAGTAAGGATGACAAAGTATATCGCACAATGTAATGTGCTCTGCTATTGTGACGTCATCTGACTTGAGCTGGTCTGTGCAGCCGAGTGTCCGTGATGAGGGGACAAGTGGTGTCTCCCCAAGGACTTGGAATCATCGGCATCAGGGTCTCAGTAGACCGGGAAGCGCGCTTCGGTTTCACCCTTACGAGACAGGGTGGATGGTTAGTATTATTTTATAAGATTTATAATAATTTTAAGTACCGTACTAGTTAAGTATTTAAAGCTAGATTCGACCAAACTAGAATAAGCAATTCTTTGCATAAATAGGTTTTATTCGAGAGACTCTGACGCTTTTAGCGAAGAATTGTTATTCATTGCTTACTCTTGCTTGGTCGAATCAAACCTAAGTCACAAATGTCAAACTAATTAAGTAAGAGAGACTATCTATTTCTTCAAATTTCACTTTATCTGTAATCATGTGTGCGATTACTCCTCACTAAAGTCTGATGATCTTCAAATATGAAAAGAAGCACAGAAATCAAAGAATTATCTGCCATCTGTGCTAAGGCACATCACGATTGTCTCTAAAATGTTATTTAAGAATATTCACATAGATAGAGAAAGTAACCCCTTTTTTGAAGCCGTAAAATTATATAAGTTAATATTTACAATTACGAGTAAATTGATCTTGTTCCTTTTTACCTTGAAGCAGTTTTTCAATAGGTAGTTACCTATTGAACTAGTTCAACTTAACTAAACTTATAGGTAGGATAGAAAACTAAAGAACAATTCAATTAAACTTAGTTAAATATTATGTACCTAAGTACTTAGATAAAGGTAGCTACGATAATTAAACATTCTATGTGATTACAACTTTAAAAAAGTGGAAGAATCTCAGTGTTTCTTTTGTAAGTCAAATTTCAAAGAACAATGTTGATTAGATGGTATTGTATTATTCCAGGAAAATTGACCTTTATCTCTAGATACGTAAAATGAAAGTGAATAAATAGCTCAAAAAGATATTTAAACAATTTTTACAAAAGGAAAATACCGCGAAATCTGATTTAGAACTCTTCAAATAGAACTTACTTTTTCAAATGCTAAAATAAATTCTGTCAAAATGTCAAAATATTTAAACTTTAATATCATCAATTTTAAATATAGTAGACTACACCATGAATATATTAAATAATTAGAAGAAACTATAGTTTGACAATCGTAGCTGGCTATTATAATACACTAAACTAAACTAGCTCTTACAACAATCTAATCATGACATATAACATCCTTACTTATAAAATCGACGACTAACTTTATGTAACGTTTGTCTTTTACTGTGACATGAAGTTTCAAAGTTAACAGACAGAGACAAACATTACATAATTTTAGTCATCTTTTATAAGTAAGGAGGATAGTCTATAAATACCCTGCTGTTTTAGTAAACAAACCCAAATAAAATATCAGGATAAAAGTTACCTAAACTTACTACTTCAAAGTAAGTACTTCATAGGTACCTACCCAATTACACTAAAATTAGGCCAGTAGTTTTATTTATATACCTATTTTGAAATAAGTTTGGTGAGTAGATGATAATCTTACATAGAGATCATAATACCTATATATGATTATTGATGTCTGTCTTAAAGTGATTAACCGCACAAAAAAACTAAAGACTTGGCACTAACATTTTTAAACATAACATATTTTTTTACACGGGATAAGCTAGCATTTGACCTCATGTCACCTGATGGGAAGCGACGATGAGGTCGACCGTGTAACATGCTTGCCTAAGAAACCTACTCACTCTTGACTTGAAGACTCTAAGGTTGTAGTTTAGTTATACATAATGTAGATTAATCGAAACGCTATATTTAGCTTCGATACGAGCCTTTAATCTTTCTAGCTACAAACCTCGGTGAGATAGGTTAAAGTTCTATATCAAAACCAAGGGTATCTAACCATTTCGTATTAGATTATGATTTGTTTTCAAGACTTCAAATATGTTTGTAATAATCATTTTAGGTGAACGTTTGACTATTTTCTTACCACATCAGTTGTAAAAAATTATTCTATGATTTATAGCTCACGGTCACTTTTTCTTTTTTAAAGTTCAAAATACACGGGCGACACTGACACTGTAACTTTACCTATAGAGCCCACACCTACAGCACAGATGGACGAATTTATTTATAATGTGTGCTGAAGGTGTGGGCTCTATAAGTAAAGTTGCAGTGTCAGTGTCGCCCGTGTATTTTGAGCTTAACTTAACTTTAATACCTACGAGAGGGTATACCTACAGATGTAGGTGTCGTAATAACGTCGTTCTCAAATACCTGTGTTTATCGACTTCAGCATACTTCACCTCGATACAAAGGAAAATCGAAGCTTCCAAGTTTAGCAATCTATAACTCTTACGTCCTTTCTTAGAACTTCAAATGTAAAATTGACTACAGTTGGCAGATCTACTGGTATTCGGTAATATAGGAACGTAGGTATCTAATCTAATATAGGTACGTAATACCTATAGAATATTGAGGTATGAATTCGTGCTCATAGATAATTGTAACAATTTCTATTATGATTAAATAGTTTAAACGATCATACATATTTTTATTGATAGATCATTTTAATATGCTTTATTGAATTCCAGCATTCAATCAGTAGTAATATTAATTAATATAATTAGTGAAAACTGTATATACTCGTACAATTTTATTTAATTAACCCAATAAATTTGATAAAGTAGTGTACTTAATGTTATGATGATAGAGTAGGTACTGCGGGCACGCATTCTGTAACTAAATCAGCCCAACATCGCTTTAGCATCGAAGATTTTTCTCGGAAACGGTTCAACATGTTTGGAAATTTTGCAGTTTCGCTAAAGCTTTTAAACTGCTGAACCATTTTCGATAAAAACCTAAAGATGCTCAAGCTATGTCGAGACGATTGAGTTATAAAATAGGTGCCCATAACCTTACTTTCAATTCAGTAGCTATTTCGTATTTGTAATAAGTATTGATTGAACCATGAACAATTTTAACAAAAACTCAAATTCAGGACATAAAAATCAGTCCTGTTATGAACTGCACGAGTAGAGTTAAAATAGTAGGTAAGATCGCGGTACTAGGCACAAAAATAAGTTAATCTAATAGAAATCCGAAATAGGTGGGTAGGTACTTTGTTCTCAATACCAAGTCTATTACTTAAGATTTATATAAAGCTTGAACTCACTTAACCTCATAGAACAAGTAATTTCATTGTTGTAGGTATTTGGATCAATTTAAGAAGGAATTATGGAACACTGTACACGTGCTGTTTTTTTATCTTTGCTATATAATTCAAAATAAATTAGGTACGTAACCGTAATATGCCCATCTCTCGTTAGGTCTAGGCACAACGCGAAATTGACAGACTGGGTTTTTAGGTACCTACTTAGAGACTACACGGTTTCAATAGCTTACTATTTTTTATTTGGTTTTCTGAATGTGCACAAGTTTATGAATATGAATTAAATTTCATTAGTTAGTATAGATATTTAATTGTTTGGTAATGTAACTTTTAATTATTGAATAAAAAATTTAAATTTGAATTTCATTATCGTCAATAGCGAATTAGGTACATATTTACCTTACCTACATTTTGAATAGTAGAGTTGGCTATGTCGAAGATTTCAAAATGACATAATATTGTACGTTACTGGGTCAATTTTACACAGAAAACTATATCTGTGGTCGTTTATTGCAACCTTTTAGGCCAGCGCAAGGTTTGATTCTTGATAAAAAGGTGACAGATAGGTTAGAACCCATTACCTTACTTATAAATTTGGTAGACTGGGCACGGCACAAAAGTGCGTAGGTATTACCTACATTACATTACACTGAAATTGAAATACATTACACTGAAACTTACATTGAAATTTTGATAGAAATAAGTGTAGATACGTATAGGATATTCTAGTATATCTATTAATGTTGAAAGTATATTAAGCCGCCACCATTCGCAACGCTTGCCGCGCGATGTCTAGTTGCGGCTTTAGGTAGGTATTATAATTTATTAGCTAGTAACAAATTCCCTCAGCTCTTGTCTCATCTTAGTGCAAAAAAATTAGGCCCGAGCGTTTTGCATAAAAATACCATTCCAGAGTTAAAGTTCAATATTTTTGAATAGGTATACTACTAACAACAACATTCCTTTAAAAAACTCGTAGAACAAGTTCATTAAATACCTTCGCAAGCAACGTAGAACAATCGATTTGAACAAATAATATCGACATAAAACATCGCGTTACAAATAACGTGTCGGAGTACGTTTAAGATGGATTATCTAATTCGAAACGTTTCCACTTCATAAACAAGATAAAAGTCGATTCATAAATTTTACGTAAATCATCGTAACGTTACGGATTACACAAATATGTATGTACGTATTTTTAACGTTCAGTGTCGGTAATTGCTTTTGTTTCAGATTACTAAAATTTAGGTTCGATTTTCATCTCAAATCACATTGAAAGACTTATCACATTGAAAAGACTATGCGTGGCCTTGTAAGTAACAATCAACATCTGCGAAAATGTGACAAAAGCTTAGTCTAGGGTCGTTTGTAAATACGACTGTTAGTTTATTAAGAACGACAAAAAATATTTTTTTTAAATACCATATTTTGGAAAAATAAAAACATATTCTAGGTTCTAGGTCCTAAAAGTTTTGAGTATTTTTAGTTCTATCATCTATTCGGATTCGAACTACGGTTGCTGTTCTTCACAGGTTAGAATCAGAAAACAATTCACTTCGATCTCTAATTGGGTAGGTTTTCTTTACGATAAAATTGTGAACGGTATCCATTCAAAAAGTCTATAGAGGGCGGAATACCAGTACCTAGGGAGTGCTGAAGTGCGCCGTGTCTGTACAAACTCGTATTCACTAGGTTACCTAAATTAACTAGAACTAGGTATTCGGGTAACTTTCATTTCCCCTTTGATTGTACTATATGCAAGCTAAACTGTGGGGAAAACTATTTTAGGCACTTCATATTCTGACGTGTGTGTAATAAATAATGAAGATCGGAAAAAAGGTGAACGTCAGATGAAATCGATAATATGTATACAAATGGAAAAAAAAATGTGTATCTGTTTTCCTTCACACAAAAATACTAAAGCGATTCCAATGAAAATTTATACGAGTAATATAGCTAGTAAACCTGATGCTAGCTGAAAACGAAGTTTAAGATTAAAAAGTCTACCTACGCTTTCTCCATACAATTAAATTGAACGATATTATCATTAACATTGGATTGCACATATTGCGCAGCTTATACCTAACATCAGGTTGTGACAAATCATCTGAGTAACATTCATGTTCGAGGTTTGATGAGAGTAAATTTAAAAAGACGGACAGACGGACAGACAGACAGCGAAGTCTCAGTAATTACCCTTTGGGTACGGAACCATAAAAACGGCGAATGCTCAAGTATATTTAAATGGACCTTTAAATGGATATTAGTATAAAGACGATTCGTCAAATAAAAATGAGTTTTGTGGGCTTTTTGGGGGCCCTGAAAAGACACAAGTTACTTTTTATCCTGATATTTCCATATCAGGTAGTACCCGGGTGCAACCAAAGAGCGAAGCTAGTACCTACCAAACAAAGGTCAGAAACATTTGGATGTCTCTGTCTTGCGCTGAATTCGAATACGCTGTCAATTTTGATATCAGAATTGACATTTGATAACGGTATACTCTGATCCAAAAACAGACGGGTGACTCCGCAAAGCCCCAATAACTGCCATCCCTAAATCGAAAATTGGTGAATAAAAGTTAGGAATACTTAGTTTAATTAATACGAATCAGATACCTAACCATACTCTACTTCCCGCATTTTAGAACTTGAATAGAGGGCATTGCCTTTTGTAGCCTAGTAGGTGATATATTTTATTCTTCAAGACCGCACCAATCCTAGAGCAAATACTAAATTCATAAACATAGGTAGTCTATCTTTACAATTTTCAGTCATAACAAACGCTGCTAAAATGCACGATTTTTATTTTTTTACTTATCGAACCGTGAAATGGACCTATAGAAAACATAGATACACTAAGATTGTTTTAAAAGTGTTAAACGTAACCTATACAGAAAAAGCACAAACCCTTAATGTAGAAATCGTAAATAATATTAAATAATAAAAAGAAAGCCACCCGTGTGGTCCTCGTAGCACGTTTAGTAACACAGCGTTACGTGGTTACTGCAAAACGACGGGCGTGGTTTCAAATTCGCCAGAAACGTTGAATTTTGAGAAAAGCATTTATCTATATCTATACTAATATTATAAAGAGGAAAGATTTGTATTTGTGTGGGTGTCTGTATGTTTGTTATAAATAAACTCAACAACTACTGGACCTATTTCAAAAATTCTTTCACCATTAGAAAGCTACATTCACCCAGAGTAACATAGGCTACTTTGCATCCCGATATTCCGGCGGGATCGGGACTTACGCGGGTGAAACCGCGGGACGCAGCTAGTCAATCAAAAAATCAATAGTTACGCCTAGCGGTTTCTCTCGCGTAAGCCCCAAATCCACGGAAATATGAGGGAGAAAATATGTTAGTCTAGAATTCCAGCTATTTACCTACATTCCAAGTTTCATCGCAATTGCTAGTTAGTACTTTACATGTAGAGTACAAACATTTTCACATAGTCACAAACTTATGTGTTAAAATACACCTATAAGTATACCTAAAACATACCTACCCAGTAACATTAGTTAGTCGATGTTTATGTACACTACGTTCCTATTGCTACATAGATATTTTTTGTAACTATCTATAAAGGGCTTAGATTCAAATAATTAGGTGAAATAATTCATATTTGCATTTAATTAGGATTCCGTACCTCAAAAGGTAAAAAGGAACCCTTTTAAGATCACTCGCTGGTCTGTCCAATTTTCTTAATAACTGATGGAAATAAAATGAATTTCTTTTTAATTTTTGTATGTAGCTCAAGGCAATTTTACTTATAAAATTTATTTTCAAGGAAAAATAGCATTCAAAAATTTTCACTTGCGGCGAGGCTTGAACTCGCGTCTTTGGGTCAGTACCCCAACGTCTATACCAACTAGACTTCGTAAGTACCTAGTCCCTAGTCTAGTTGGTATAGACGTTGGGGTACTGACCCAAAGACGCGAGTTCAAGCCTCCCCCTCGCCGCAAGTGAAAATTTTTGAATGCTATTTTTCCTTGAAAATAAATTTTCTAAATAAAATTAATACCAAATACCTGATGTCTATATAAGGTCACTATTAGGTGTAAGTATTTTTAATTCCAATCAACATTTACCGAAAAAGGTGAAGTTATCAAAAAAAAATAAAAAAAAATTGTCGTGGTTTTAATTAAGAAACCTATGTTGGTCTCTTAGATACATATCAGAGGCATCGCAAATATTTAAAAAAAAACTTTATCCATGTGTGCATTTTGTATTGACATCAAGGTACTTAAGAGGACAGTCTACTACCTATATACTCACTACCTACTCTTTCTCCATACAAACGTAGTCGACTGTTACCTCCTTGAATAAAGACATTAATCAATCAATCAATCTTTATCCAGGGAAGAAACAGTCGACCACGTTTGTAAAGTTTGTACGGAGAAAAGAGTAGGTAGACTGTTCTCTTAAACCACTGTCTTGCCAACTACAATTCCAATTTCAAATCAAACTAAAACAAAAAAATAGTAAGGCGTAAGGTGAAGTTAAGTTATAGACCAAGATCCCAGAAATGGCAGACATCACTTATTTTCTGACGAACGAAATGTGGTTGATTGAGTAGTGTTAGTATGTACTAAGAACGCATGCCTACTTGCTAGCCTGCTGCGACGGTCAATTCTGAGATATCAGGTCATCAAGATACATAAAAAAATTACTTACCTCACGTTAATTCTCCAAGCTGATTTTCACGTATATTTTAGGTAATATACTTAAAAATAAGTCGCCAATACACTTTCCGTCGGACGTATTGCTTTGCAGTCGCTTTAAGCTCCCAAAATAATTACTCGACTTCACGTAAATTCAAATTGAGTTTAAGGGTAATTGGCCACTTGGATCGGTCTGTCTTCTTGTAAAAAGTTTTAAAATAGTTGTCTGGTGGACATATATAAAAATGGAGCATCAGAATTCACGTAAAGTCGAGTAATTATTTTGGGAGCTTTAAAGCGACTGCAAAGCAATATAGCCGACGGAAAGTGTATGGGATTATTAGCGACTTATTTTTAAGTACATTACCTAAAATATGCGTGAAAATCAGCTCGGAGAACTAACGTGAGGTAAGTAATTTTTTTTTCTCTCTCAGAATTGGCCGTCGCAGCAGGCTAGCAAGTAGGCATGCGTTCTTAGTACATACTAACACTACTCAATCGACCACATTTCGTTCGTCAGAAAATACGTGATGTCTTCCACTTCTGGGATCTCACTCTATTACTTATGATTTGATTGAGAGTTCATTCCACTTGTTAGAAATTTGAATTTGGAAGTAGTCAACTATACCCTGTTTCAGAAACTTAGATAAATAATGTAAACAAAAATTCCATACATTTATTTGAAAGTAACAGCTCTTTATTTACTTTTTCCTTTTAAATTTAAGACAATTCTTTGTTTACATTTTTGATCTAAGTTTCTGAAATCCTTTAGGGTATAGTCCTTTCGGGTTTGGCAGGACAATAGTTTACCTTGGTTTCACTACAAAATGTATTGTGATATTTTTTTTTTGTTATTTGCGAACTTCTGAAACTTCAGCGGATCTAGTCCTGATAGAATTAATTAATCTAAACCTCTATCTCAAAATTAAATTAATAAATAAAAATATACCTAAATAAATGAATATTATTTGCAACATCGTTAGAGTTCATTTTGAGCAAACTGGTTTAGCGGTTTGTTTATATTTTGTGCTTAAACATATTTAGCTACATTTATTCAAACAACACCCCTCTTTTGCCGTCGGGGGTTAAAAATAATTTAATAGAAATCGAAAAAACAATCTTCAGTTCGAATAAGGTTGATTACTACAGGTAATAGTTTAAACACGTTATTAATTATATATATTTGCAAGCGAATCTAACTAATAAAGTTTTTATTTATAAGGTAGGCAAAACAAAAACAAATCTCACAGCCGTGAATAAAAACGTTCCTAAGGAAAACCCCAACTAAGGAATGTCCCACACTAAGTATAAAAAGTTGTGACATTCCTTAGCAAAGGTGTTGTTTAGGACCGTTTACAAACACTACCGTAAATAATCCGTATAAAAATACTTTGAAAACAATAAACTTAATCTTAGGCGCAATCTTATGGGAAAGTCGGCACATAAAACAATTAAATTACGGCTATTATTCGACGGCATCGCGTGTCAAACACATTATACACACACAACAATACAAAATATTTAAAAAAATAAATATTTGACCTAACGTCCGTGCAATCTTCATTAATTCTCGGTCACGGTCGTCGTCGATTCTCTGCACGTTACTGTAAAAGCACAAAGTGTAAAATCGAATTACACATAACCGGAACGAAACCAGTATTACATGTGAACAGGTAATCGAATAACGTGTCACGTTCAAACATTTAAATATCGATTATATTATTACAGTCAAAGAGATTTCGTTTTAGAGAGAACATTGTAAATTCCTGTATTTCATCATGTGTCTTCTTTTTCTTCAAATATTTTGAAGATTTGCCTACCTAATAATACCATTATATAAAGATCTATGCTAATACTAAAGTTGTTCCAAAGTATTTTTCTTCAGTTAAGTTATGACTGTGTTGATATCATTGTGTTGATGATCAACAAAATAAAATGAAACATAATAAGTCTGTTAATACAAGTCTCATTGAAGAAAATTTTAGAAGATTTTTTTCCCAAAGTATTTTTCTTCTTCCAAAAACTTAAGTTTATTGTGACATAAAACATAATAAAGATTTTTCTTTTGATTTCGCGATGTTGGATACCTAGAAATTTGTTTTTAAATTTTATCCAAAATTTCTATTTTTCGGTTTTAATAGCGTGGTGATTATTAATTTTAGCATACTTTACTGCTTTTACTTTTTTATAATTACGTTTACATAATAATAAGTTAATACAAGTCTCAATAAAGAAAACTAAACACTACTTCTTTTATATTATTTTAATTAACCAAAAAATAATGAATTGCATAAGACAAAATACGATCCATAAAGGTCTTCATAAGCAGTGAATCTCAGATACGTGTTTATGGTTTGTGAGCGACGAATTACACAGTTGGCAGTTCGGTCTTAACAATGGTGTTACGAAATTACCTGTTTTTCTAAAGAAAGGAGTTGTTTCATAATCCTTACGAAACATAATAAACTTATAAGTGTTTCGATTTCATTTTTTTATTTCATGTGATGCATATTTTTGATAACATTAGGATCGAGATCTAAATTAATGAATACCTATATGTATAAGCAGCGAAAGATTTGCTAAAGTTAACCACTCTCCAAGAAGCCAGCAACAATTTGGAAGAACTCATCATTCTGGGATAGCCCATAATCCAAAAAATAATACGTCAAGTATGCCATTCCGGTGTCAACAGATGACGTTTCGATCCTTTAACATTTCGATGGATCACGTCATCTGTTGACACCGGGCACACCTGCGAGGCTACCGCGGTTGTATCGTTGACAGCAATCGATGCCGACGCGGTAGTTTGACATCTCTGACAGCGGAGTTTTCAATTTTAAAACCGCGCATCCATGGCCGTCAGCCGTCGATTTGAAGATTTTCTGTCAAAATTTTCAATTCAATTCAATTCTGTCTGTGTTGCATTCATTCAATTTGGCTTCGGCATCAATATGAGTAATCGACGCGCCGATTTGAAATTTTCGCGGTTCGAAATTCGGCTGTCAACTGTCAAATGAATCCGATCCCGATTCCGACGGAACAACCGCGGTAGCTTTCCTGTTTTCTTAGATCGTGGGACAGCCCAGGTTGGTTGGACTAGAAAAAGGGACACGTTACCTAAACGTGTCCCCGTAAAGACCACATCTACACACACATATAAAAATATTCATGCATGTGTGCTGTAGGTGTGGTCTGTTTTAGGTAAAGTGTAAGTGTTAGTGTTATCGTGTATTTGAGCTTTACATACAATCGTCCAAATTAGGCAGCTAATTGCTGTAAAAACCCAGTGCAACGCAACTGTTATAATGTTTAGATTTTCTCTACCCCACTGTAATGTTAAATATACTTTTAAACTCTGATCCTCTTATAACCGTTGGAGTCATTTTGAAGTCCCAACTAATTACAAAGAAAAAAACCGAATTAGGTATCTACAATCACCGACTTTAATTTGCTATTTATATTCAAAAACTTCAGGATAATAGAGGATTAAGTGTTAACAAACAGCCCAGTTACAGCTTAACCCCTTACCTACTTAGGTAGGTGCTTATAATTACTGCTAAGCTGGTGGTGATTTTATAACCACTGGTTTATTTTCGATCAATAATAACTCCCTTACTTATAAGTAATAGCTAAGTTTATGTAACGTTTGTCTCTGTCTGTTAACTTTGAAACTTTACGTCACAGTAAAAGACAAAGGATATATAGTTTATGCAGCTGTTTATAAATAAGGGCACAGGTAAGGGGGTAATTCTTATCTTTATATCTATAATACGCTTTGTCCTAAGCATAGGTCCTAAGTGTGTGACTGACTGATCAACGCACAGCCTAAACTGCTGATAGTATCTGAAATTTGGAGAGCGTGTTCTTTATGTAGGTGTAGGCATCCGATAAGAAAGGGTTTTATTTAATTCCCACAGGATCGGGACTTACGCGGGTGAAACCGCGGGACTCAGCGAGTTGTACATTTACCTACTAAGTAAATTTATGGGCTTAGGTCATGCTTAGGTACAAAATATTAAACAACACTGAATTTTCTAAGTAATTACTAAATAAAGATAAAATATAATAAAGTATGGAATAAAGATAAATCATTTGATTACAAAATAATTATAATGAATAATTCTACTTATTTTTTACACTTCGCTCGTGCAAATTGTACTTTTTCTTTAAATTTTATCCGCAGTTTTTCTGAAATACATTAGGTATTTCATTTCCTTTAAAATATATTTCTCAGAATACCGCATTACATAAACCCAGCAGTCTAAAACTTGGTTTCTATAACAATTAATATTAAAAACAGGCAAGACTTCCGCCGACAAAGTTTGCGAGATTTCTTGCAGTCTCTGCGGAAAGATTCTTTATTTTCTTTTTAGACTCGCTGTGGTTCATGGTTTTACCCTCGTAAGTTCGGATGCAATTGAAATATTGTGATAAAACGTTGCAAGAGTTACTGCTTTGTAGTAAATTGTCTAAATCAGTTAATACCAATTGCTTAAGGTCGAAGCGAAGTATTTGGGCGCGAAATTAGATTTTTTTCTAGTTTTTTGTAAAAAATACCAAATTGAACAACGAAATGTAGATGTTTGCAGAAGCGTTTTCCTTTATAATATTTCAAGGTTCAAACTGTTTTTCTATCTAAATAAATTTGATGACAGTGTTATTTTGAAGACACCAAAACAAATTATCGATTTGGAGACGAAAGTTACTCGTGCGTAATACTAGGGGTGCGGTTCAAATCTTTGCAAGGGGTGGATACTTATTTTAAAATGTAAATCAGATGAAATCTATTAAGCAGGTACCTACAATGAATAAGGATAATAAACAAAAATAATAAAAAAACAAAAGGAAAATTATTATTAAAAAGTAAACTTTAAGCTGCTGACTAGATTATAAAAGCTTCCTACTCAAAGATTTTCAATTACTTTTAAGACTAGTATGATCTAATGATCCTAGATTGAAGTTTATTGAATCTACTAAAGCTCAAACTATTTAATTTCGTAATGGTGAAGGTTTAAAACCGTTTTTGACAAAGTGTGTGTAAAAATAGTGTAGGTCTGAAACCATTTTACACAAAAATATCTAGGCGACTTTCAACTCTTTTTATCGCATGATAAGGTTAAAATTTGAAACTACTATCTATCACGTTTCGCCACTTCAAACTAATTTTATTGAAGTAGAAATGTAGGTAGATAATATTGTAAGCCTAACCATCTATTTGAAGATTAGCATTTGTCTAAAGGCCTCTATGAAACTAATCCTGAAATTTACCTTACTACAGATTTGAGATTCTTTTACTTTTAATATTTTCTGGTAATAACAAGAATGCAATTTACGTTCTTGGTATATATAATTAAGGTCTAATAAACGCAATGTATAAAAAGTAGGTAGGTAACGTATTTTAAGCGACTTCATAAAATAAGGTTCTTTCTCTATTTTCGCCTATATATTTTTATCAGTCAAAATGAGGTCAAATCAGCGAGTATCTTAATTTATAGGACTGAAAAGTTACTAAAAGACTGATTGATCTTTCCACATCGCAAAACCTTTACCGTTGATATACCTACCGCGTAAGTGCATGCTAAGAAATAAATTTTATTATATAACTTCAACTTCTACGCGGACGAAGACGCGGGTAAAAGTAATTTCACATAAAGAAAACTTGAAAAGACATAAGTGTCAAATTCAAACTTACCACAATATAAATGCAAATGATTCAGGTTCGATGTGCTGGTGAATGGCGGTGGAGCAGTCACCTTGCAGTTCCAGAGATCTCCGTTCAAGCCGCTCCGGAAAACCGTCTTCGTGCCATGGAATCAGATCGTGGTCCTTCCGCCTGTTCAGATGGAACTAAGTGATGAAAACGTCAAAGTACCGACACCGAGGTTTGTATACAGCATTTTTTAGTTTAAATCGCGTGGTGTTTATTACTTTTAGCATTGTTTCAATGATCAACGTTTCGAGACCTTTATAGGTATTTTCTTCAAGATTGACTGAAGAAGAGAAATGGTTTTTCATATTAAATGAATGTCATAATATAGTTTTTTGTTGTTTTCGCGATGTTAGATTTATATTAAATTTATTTTTCTGTTTTAATCGCGTGGTGTTTATTACTTTTAGCATTATTTCAACAAGCATTGCTAAAAGCTAAAAGCAATAAAAACCACGCGATTAAAACCGAATAAAATTAGTTTAATTTATTGTTATGTATATAGGTCAAAGGCTGAGTATGAGTGTGTTTGTTGCTCCTTCACGCAAAATTCGCTGAACCGATTGCGATGAAACTCGGTATGTAGATGGAGACGTGAAATAACACATAGTTTACTTTTTGCTCAGACATTCTCAAGGGATGCGGGTGAAACCATGGGCGCCGCTAGTTATAAATACGATTCGGTTACGTAGGTATGAATTTTATAGGCAGTTATTTCTACAAGACAAATCTAAAAACTGATCCAACGCTGCGAAATGCTGTGAAAAGCATTAGAAAAGTAATAGAGATTCACGACATTTTTTCACAACGTTTAGAACAAATTAAAAGACAATGGCTTACCTACAATCCGTAATTAAAACAAATCGTATTTTGAATATAGCAACGCAACATAACTAATTAATCAACAAAATACATTAAAGGAATTTAAGTAAATTGAACGTAACATTTCTAGAGCACCTCCGCGGTTGGATTGGGCCCCAACACCTCAATGGTGGGAAGTGGAGTCGCCTCCATGTGCAGTTCACGATCACGAACGATTACGACCAGAAGTAGTTGCCGTGCCACCTTTAGCAGCACCAGCTGCATCTTCTGCTACTACCACCACCGTCATTTATCCGGAAGCCCAGGTAAAAACATCATATGACTTCTAACTTTATAACGAATCTTCGGTTTGCTTTTGCAACGAATAAAAGACACGTGTGTAAGGCGTTTAAAATGACTAAAAAAGTTATTATTAAAGTGGTTCGTGTCTCCAACCTAATAATCTATCTTGGACTCCTTCTAACTGTATGGTTAACACTGTCAATTGAAGTCAATACTCCATGCCTCGCTATTCTCCTAATATAATACATATTTTTGTTATAGATTGTCAGCGAATCCATCGGAATACCAGGATCATTAGTAAAACTAACGTACCGTTCATCTCAATCGGCTGGCTACCTATCGTGTGTACATATCCAACTGACTCGCAAAATCGTACCAGCGTCTTTATCAAGAGTTCATGTGAGGGTGGAAATAGAAGGTTCTCTTCACACCCATTCCTACGAAGCTGATCCGGATCTTACTCACGTCTTTGCGTGGAATAAGAGAAACGTTTACAAGCAAAAGGTAGATGTTTATAACGTCACGTTATTTATCACTTTACCCAAAAAAAAATAGTTTTCTGGATAGCTTTCTAACGTGTATTGTTTTTTAGGTGTACGGTCAAGCACAAGCAAAGATCTCAATAGGATATGAATACTCATCATGTGCATCAATTGTATGGGAAACTCAGACGGCAACTCTTGCTGGCTTTGATGTAGATATTTCGGATATTGGAGGCTGGGGTCTTGACATTCATCATCATTACAACTTCCATGAAGGCATTCTTCAGAAAGGCGATGGAGCATTACTTCATTTGAAACAATATCCTAGAACTGTTCAGGTAAATATGAGCAACTTAATAACTGACACAATAAATTACCTCGTAATTCTATATACGTGTAAGACTCTAAATTGTTGCTTGATGTATTTTCAGGTCGTAATGGGAACTGGCCTCCAAAGAACCTTAGAATGCCCAGATCACTGCAACGGTAAAGCAGCTGATTCTAGACTTCTTACTCCTACGGCATTGACCTCTGGACCCGATGGCTCTCTGTACGTCGGAGACTTTAACCTTGTGCGAAGAATTACTCCTGAAGGGGTTGTAATAACAGTTCTACAACTTGAGTAAGTACTAACCTGCAAATTATGAAATTGTATTATTAAACGTTTTGAATTTTTATTAACAACGATATAAAAACTCTTCAGAACAACGCAAACGGCATATCAATACTACATCTGCATATCTCCTGCTGATGGATACCTCTACATATCAGACTCTGAAAGGCATCAAGTTCGCAGAGTCATAGCGTTGGAGAAAGTGCGTGATCCGTCATTGAATTCCGAAGCAGTAGTCGGTAGTGGAGACAGATGTGTACCTGGCGATGACTCAAACTGTGGCGATGAGGGACCTGCAATTAAAGCCAAATTGGCCCATCCAAAAGGTACTAGTAAACTAACAAGTTTGCTCCACATACAACAAATGTTATAATTGCGTAGTTATTTCCATAATAACATTATTAATTTTGCATTTCAGGGCTTGCTATAGCGGCAGACAGAACAATGTATATTGCAGATGGGACTAATATCAGAGCAGTTGATCCAAATGGAATAATTCATACATTAGTAGGACACCATGGCCACCATAACCATTGGTCTCCAGTTCCCTGCCGAGGAGCTATACCACCCTACGAAGCACAGTTACAATGGCCTACTGGAGTAGCCTTGTCGCCCCTAGATGGCTCTCTATATTTCATAGATGACAGAATTATATTGAAACTCACAGTTGATATGAAAATCAAAGTTGTGGCTGGTCAACCTTCTCATTGTCGTTTGGGTGTTGATGGGAAACCCATTGCTAAAAACACAAACAAGACAAATAGCGAATTTAGAGAAGATTCAAGTCTGGGTACGATATTGGCTCTTGCTTTTGCCCCTAGCGGTATTCTCTATGTCGCTGAATCTGACTCGAAAAAGACTAACACGATCAAATCTATAGACCCTTCGGGAAAAATAATGCATTTCGCCGGAAAGTTACAAGAAAATCTTAAAGAATTAAGCTGCGAATGTAACTCGTCAGTTTCAGCAACTGCTTTGCCCGTGAACTCTCGTGACGATGCTGGATGTCCATGCCGACTAAGTGTAGTAGCTGGAGATGAACCACCAACGAGTACAGAGACATTACTGTCTTCGAATGCTAAATTCCAAACTATTTCTGCTTTAGCTGTTACACCTGATGGTGTTCTCAATGTTGTTGATCAAGGGTCTCTTCACATATTAGCCTTGAAACACTACCTACCACAACATGACGAAAACGGAGAGTTTAGAATTCCATATCCTCCGACTTCCGAGATCTATGTCTTCAACCGATACGGACAACATATAACAACCAAAGATTTAACATCTGCAAAGACGAGATACTCATTCTTATATTCGAAAAATACAAGCTTCGGTAAACTATCCACTGTTACGGATGCCTCAGGAAATAAAATTCAGCTGCTCAGGGACTATAGCAATGTTGTAAGTTCCATTGAAAATACACAAGACCACAAGCTTGAACTGAAAATATCCGGTATTGGATACCTTACAAAAATAGCAGAGAAGGGAACATCTGAAATGGAATTTGATTACGATGCAGGAACTGGACTTCTAAACAGCAGATCTGGGGTTAGTTTTGATATTTTTATTGTGATAGTAAATAATATAAATTGAGTAAAACTGCGCATTTGTATCGTACTAATCACTTTAATCTTTCAGGCTGGCGATACAGTTATTTATAACTACGATGAACTGGGAAGAGTCACCCGCATTATAATGCCGTCTGGGGAACAGGTTCACATTACTTCAGGACTTGCCAAGAATTATGGTTTAGCTGTCACCGTATCAAATCCATCCAGTACAATCCCTGTTGGTGTAGCCAAGAAATGTGAATATGTGTTACACGGACAGTCATTCAAGCAGATTACAATCAATAACGGAAAACAAATCACTGAAGGACGAATTTACACGAATAATACGTTAATACTTGAAACACCTTGGTCTGGCAAGTTTGAAAGCATCGCAGCCGCGAAGCATCCACTCTTAGAAGCTGCACTACCAATTGAAGCAGAGATGCTTCACATGTGGTCTCATCAAAGCACAACGTTCGGAGACGGACTCATTAACAACATGTATTCTTTATATTCGTTAGTGGGTGATGTAAGAAATCCACAACAAACTTTGAATCGGGAGATATGGGTTAACGACTCGAGAGTGCTCATTATTGAGTTCGATCAACGCAAGAGTCGAGAAACATTCTTCAATGCCGACAGAAACCCATTATTTACAATCACATACGATTTAGCTGGTTTGCCACTTTCGTTCACACCTCATGGTGCCGGAGTGCCACTGAATATATCTTACGACAGATTTTACAGAGTGAATGGCTGGAAATGGGGAGAAACCGAAGAAACTTACAGTTACGATCCTCACGGAATGTTGTCTGAAATAACTAGCCCTCAGGATGGCACGAAATTCATTTATTATAATGAAGGAAACCTAGTTTCTAAAGTAACTTTAGCTAGTCAAAAAAGTTTCAAATACTCATACGATGACGATGGAGGACTTACCCACGTGATATTGCCCTCGGGTACCAACCATTCATTTAGTGTTCAACCATCAATTGGATTTTTAAGAGTAACTTATACTCCACCGGGATCTACAAAAAAATATTTACAACATTATTCTCATACTGGAGAACTTCTACAGACTGTATTCCCTGGAGACGGAGCTCGAGTTGTTTACAGATACTTCACTACGAATAAAGTTTCGGAAGTAGTTCACGGTGATGGACAAACTCAAATACATTATGCCGAGACCAGTGGCCTTCCATCCGAAATATTGCACGTCGACCGTGATGTTGATTACCGTTGGGAATCAACATACGTTGGTGGTCTACTCGTTGAAGAAAGACTTGATTATGGTGCCAAAACGGGACTGAGTAATGCGAAAATTATTTACGAATATGATAACAATTACAGGATAACTGCAGTTCAGGGTCGAATTGGTGGTCAGACTCTTATTCCACACCACATAGTTTACAACTCAAAGACTGGCGCCCCTGAACTTTTAGGTCAATTTACTGTCTCAAAACAAAAATGGAATGAAACTTCTGTATACGATGGTATCGCAATGTTCTCTCGTGTTTTGAATGAACAGTTCCTCGAAAAAGAGGTCACTGTGAATATACATAGGATGGAAGTATTTAGAATGGAATTTTCCTACGACAAACATGGAAGAATATCTCAAACACGTACGCATACGAGAAATGTCGGTGTAAACACGTACACCAATGTAAAGAACTACACATGGGACTGTGACGGTCAATTAACAGGAGTGGAAGCCCAAGAGCCTTGGGGATTCAGATACGACGATAACGGTAACATGCTTTCGTTGACATACAGAGGAAACACAATCCCAATGGAGTACAATGAAATGGATAGAATAATTAAATTTGGGGAAGGCCAATACAGATATGACAGTAGAGGTTTAGTCTCACAAAACGCTAGAGAGGAACGATTCCAGTACAATTCGAAGGGATTACTCATTAGAGCTATGAAGCGAGGTCGATTTGATGTACGCTATTATTACGACCATTTAGACAGGTTCGTAAATCCACAAACTTTAATGACTTTGACTATACTAGCATCTCTAATTACTAAATTTAACCACAACTTGCCTTACTAACTTTAATTAAAGTTAAAACATAGTAGGTAGTAGTAGTTCTATTATTGCACGTATTTAGGAAACTTAACGACTCCAACTTTAATTACAGTTTCTAATTTATGTTAAACACTTTCAGATTGTCTACAAGGAAGGATAATTTCGGAAACGTAACACAATTCTTCTACACGAACAAAGATAAGCCTAATGAAGTTAGCCACATCTATTCACCGAGAGAGAATAGATTTATGACACTTGTCTACGACGACAGAGGACACCTCATATACACACAGGTATGGCCTTAAATTGATATTATAACGTCCAAGGGTGTTCAGTCGTTAACATGAAAATTAGATCGAATAAACAACTGTTTTTACATAATTAATATTTTCAGGTTGCTAGACACAAGTACTACATTGCAACAGATCAATGTGGAACACCAGTAATGGTATTCAATCAATACGGAGAAGGTATACGAGAGATTATGCGATCTCCTTACGGACACATCGTCTACGATTCGAACCCATATTTGTATCTTCCCGTGGACTTCTGTGGTGGACTGCTAGATCAAGTTACTTCTCTAGTACACATGGCGAACGGCAAAGTATACGATCCTCTAATCGGACAATGGATGTCGCCCTTGTGGGAAAATCTAATCGAGAGAATACATACTCCAACTCAACTACATTTGTACAGATTCAACGGAAACGATCCCATCAATGTTATGCCACAATACAAAAAGCCGACAGGTAATTTAATCAAAACGTTTTGTTTAAGAAATATAACTCTATGATGTAGGAAAATAATTTGGTTCTAAAACGTGGTATCCCTTTGTCTAACAGATCACTTATCGTGGTTGAAGCTGCTTGGATACGACACCAAAAGCCTGGCACCTCAACTCTATCCGGATGAGCTTCCCGGTGGTTCGGTACTTCCTCGTATTCCGGTGGGTCGTCCAGTCTGGGGAACTGCTCCGGGTGACACCGGGCCAGGCCTGCCCACTGCCATGTCGCTGCTGCCTACTGTCACCATCGAATCCGGCTTCCTCTCCCACATGTCCAACAAGAGAATAGCTGACTTCAGGAGTCTATCCATTCCGGCGATGTCGGCTCTCAAGACGGATGCTTTGAACCTCGCCCCGAAAAGGATAGGATCGAACTCGGAGCCGCCGTTCGGGCGCGGTATACTCGTATCGCGCAACGGCCGCGGACGCGCTGTGGTTACGACGGTACCGTCAGCAAACGCGATCTACCGCGATGTCTACACGTCCGTGTTTAACCGGTCGCACCTGCTACCGTTCTCGTTCGTCGTACATGGCGACCAACAGGACGTATTCTACTTCGTGAAGGAAGAAACTTGGCGTGCACCCGACGACAAGCAACAGCTGAAGCGTATGCAGGGGAAGCTGAACGTGACATTCCACGAGGTGGCCGAGGGTGGACGCTCGTACGCCGACGTGAAGATTCATGGAACGACGTCGATCGTGAATCTGCGATACGGCACGAGTGCGGAGCGCGAGAGACAGCGGCTAGTGCATCACGCGCGCGCTGCGGCCGTACGCAAAGCGTGGCACCGCGAACGCGAGGCGCTGCGGGCCGGGCTCGGCGGCTCGCTGGAATGGGCGGCTGCGGAACTCGATGAGATCCAGAAGGCGGGCTCGGCGACCGGTTACGAGGGCGAGTACGTGCATGACGTCGCGCGCTACCCCGAGCTCGCCGAGGACCCGTACAACATCCGCTTCGTGAAGAAACGGTCGGACCGCGCCGAGCGGCGCCGACGGAAGCGCGCCGACTGCGCGGGCGGCGGCAACGCGCCCTGGTGGATCGCTCGGGACAATCTCTGCTAGTGACGTGCCGCCATCCATATGCCAAATGATGTGAATGTGACTCGATATGTGCGTGAGTGTTGACGGATGAATGTGTGCGCGAACGATATGAATATATTTTGTACATAGTCTCTATTAATTGTTAATTGTTGATGTATGTATGTACGGTAGACGCGAATCCCTATCGCTGTGTAAATAATAATATTTAATTTGCAGGGAGAGAATGGACCTTTTGAGAGGACTGATATTAAAAATAAATGTAATGTATGTATAAAATAAGATAATTTATGTGAATATAAAATTATTTATACTTATTTATCGGTAAAAAGCTTCGATTGTGTCCAATGTTCTTATAAAATTTAGATGAAGACTATTTGAAAAAATAAAAATAAAAAGGCATACTTTTTTAACCAAATAAAGCTGTTGTTTTGTCTTAACCTCCCCAACACATAAGTACAAATAATTTAACTTTCATAACCTTATTCCTAAAAGCAAACAACCAGTAATGTAAAAGTTATTATATTTGTTTGAAACGTCAATCTCGGAACAACGTCATCATTTTTACAATATCAATTTTACCTATACACAAAAATTCATGTCAACGCAATTATATAAATTTTATTGTACACCCTTATGTATGTTAAAAACGTCAGAATGCATATCACATCTCAAATAATAATATTTACAACACAACGAAACACTCGACACAGATACTTCATGCCGTTGATTACAACCATTCAAGTGAAATTATTACTTTTATGTATAAAAATCTCCTTTCCAAAATATATACAATAATAATTTGACTACATCTTATAGTATAGGTACGTTCGTAAGTTCAAATAAAATTTATGTTACAAAACATCTACATATTGAGCTACATGTCCGTAAACAAATGAGATCAACAATTCCCACAATTATTCGTCTATTTTTCGACTTACGTAATGCAATATTATCATGTAGTAGCAAGATATGTTCATGCAATCTATCATATGCCACTTCTAACGTAACAACAACTCTAACACTACGCATCTAATAGAATGAAGGAACAGATCCGGTAAATAAAATAAATACCAACCAACAGTGTAGCCAGTTAAGAGGCCTCCCCAGATTGAAATTCCAATACAAATTGAATTACCAAAAGTATTTCATAACGTGTTATTTTTTCCTTTTTTATGTGGTTATGCGGATGTAAAAATTATCGATCTAGGCGTTTATATGTTTGTTTTAATTTAAAATATTACGTAAAATAACTACCTAAAAAAGATTGTGATTTCCGAAACCAAATTTAAAAAATGAGTTGTGTAAGTTAAATGAAATATTATAATTAAAAAAAAATACGGCCTAGATACAAACAAGCTCATGTTAAGTTTGGGAAGATAACATTTCTAACAGTATTTTGGTTTAAAATACGGAATCTTCAAACTTTGGAGGTCTCTTAATTCTACTACATATTTCAATAGTATACATATATAGCCGTGATAGATAAATTAATAAGTAATTAATTAGGTAACATATTAGTATAATTGTGCGTGTATATTTCAACACCACCTTACGGTACAAGCGAATCGGTTTCGTTAACGATAACTCTACATGGACGTAATATTATTTAATAAAACATTTAAATCTTATTGCTGCGATTATAGTGTCTATAGTAAGATAATAATCAATCGTATATATTATATTAATATAAAATACATACTGGGACAAGTTTTTTAGAATGCACAAATCTGTGGAACACCACCAAAGTTAGGAGTTGAGTATATTTTTATACTTTTGTTTATTTGGTCAAAACTTAATGTGATAGAACATCCCACATCAAATAAATGCGCAAAAATGGCGCATAATTTTAGTGGCGTGCGCTAGCACTCGCATAAATATTAGTGCGTACATAAAAATCGTTGTTTTGCTTAGAGAAAATAGCTTTTTTGGCTAAACTGTTACTCAAGCTCAAGTTTTTGAGTAAACTCAGAAATATCATATAATTTTAGGATTTTTATTTTATTTCTTATTTGTGCACTATAAAAAACCATTCCCTTTAATGTAACTACATAGTAGGTACTGATAAAATATTTTCGAATGAACACTTACCACCCGCACCCGTCAACAACTTATAATCTAATTGCATTGTATTATTAAGGCGATTTGATATTTGTGGTGGTGGGAAATAAAAAAGTTTTTCTTTTTTCTATCAAATTTCAGTCACGCACTTCAATATTTCCTAAAGACAAATACCTATTACTATTACATTGAGTGTATTTATTGCTTCGATAAAGTTAACTGTTTGAAAAGAACATGATAAACTTGAATAGTGAACGAACAATTTTGCACTCGCTGCGCACCGGTCATAAAAAAGTAAGATGATATCGATTAGCATGTTGCAATATCGATATCGCTTAGCGATAGCAATAATGCAAAGCAATGCGGTGTCATCTATGCGTGAGAGAGAGCGAAATACTCTCTGCACCTCTGTGTGCAGTGAGTGAAAAACTATACTAGAGTCCTATTTATTATAACAATGAGTAGTGATAATAAGGATTACAAATGAGAATAACAAACGTATACATACAATACGTAACCCTGCAGTGGTAGCATAAGAGGAAGGAAGTTTTTGTCGATCGAGAAAATGTTTTTCGTGCCCGTATGCTACCACTGCTGATCAAAGAAATTGATTAATATCATAACATTTCACTAAAAACTTGGTGTTTCTGTATTTATGCAAGACATATTTTGTCCGAAATGCACTATCATTAGCTAAAGTTTGACTTAGGAACGCTTCTGAGCACGGCCGTAAGTCGATAGAAAGATTCGTATTATCTAAAAATATCTGTGATGTCCGTGTTATACATACAAATTTACAATATTTACATTTTTACATTATTATATTTATAATAACACGCATTATGGAACATCGAAGAACTATTGTACTTTCTAAATCATGATAACATATTAAATTCAGCTGTGCACGTTGACATCATTTTATTAATTTTAATACTGTTTACGAAAAAAATATTATATCAACATGCATTCCATTACGTTAGTCTATTTGATTAAGTACCAATAACACGACCTTTCACTGTCCGTAGAGATTTTTCTTCTTAACTTCATTCACACAAAATTTACAATATTTACAATTAAACAACGAATAATTCTTATTATTAATTTCAGAAAATATTTCAACACTTTTGAGGTCGTTGCTTATTTTATTTTAGTCATTATAATTATGTCATGTCATGATCCAATATATTCCAATGTCAAAGTTAACCTAAATTCAATTCCAAATATACATATCAATTAAGTCGACGGATTTTTAAATTTTAATCCAAATTGAAGATCTAATGAGCCTAGATAGAGTTGATACAACCTAAAGCAAACAGCACGAAACAAAGTTAGATTAGTAAGAAGCCTTTGAAGCTTGTATTTTCCATACAAACGTAATTCCATACAAACATACTTAAATAATTTTAGGATAAGCGATTTCGCATCTTATTATGGGAAAATCTTTATTCAGAAAAATTTGTCTATAGAAAATATTTATCTAACACAAAATTGTATTTTATTTTCGCAGATGATTATTTTAGAGATTAACTCTAAAATCTGAAAAAATAAAATATAAATTTACAGATAGAAATCTAGATAAACACTAATTAAAATCGGATAAAGTCATGATTTGGTGAATAGATGATATTTTCTAAAGAAAAAATGGTATGGCTATTGTGCGGAAAACTGAACCTCTGGAGGCATCTTAATTAATTTTTAGGTAGGTAAGTTAAAAAACTTTCTTTTTTTCCAACTAAATGAGACACTATCGATATTATTTGATATCAATGATCATATGTAAATATAACTATTACCACAATATACATATTTGTATAGGCAGGTATAAGTAAAGAAAAATAAAATGTGATATAATATCCATGATTAAAATTGTATCTAGTTCATCGACAAATCAAAATTTACTAATAAATAAATATTTATAACTCAATCGTAAAAGTGGCAGGCAATTCGGAACACATAAATGCAGAGTTAAACCAACAGAATGTAACCAATCATCAATCTACTTTGACAAGTTGGAATATTGGTACATAGAGCGATTGACTTATATTGAGTGATTGTCTACCATAGAATTAAAGTCAATTAAATATATTACGCACTTCAGATCAAAAAATATACTAAGTCACTTAATTTAATCGACCAAACTGACAACAACCCCTGCAACAACATTTAGGCTAAAGGGGTCCGCTGTACCGTCAGGCCACTCCCAGGAAACCATCCGGGATCAGTTATAGACAGATCGTGTCCCCAAACGCAAGTGTGTTTGGTTCTCTACAAATTCGGTGGTTCGATCAAACTGACAAGAAGATTTTCCTCTTGTCAGATCAATTTTCCAAAGAATCTGAGGCATGGAACGGCCCCGAGTCTCGCGAAGCACGGCATTCTGTACAACAACTATTAGGTAAACTGTGGTACTATTTTTCTCGCCAGCCTTAAAAACTAATAAATGAACTAAAATTCATTTCTTTTGTATGGAAAAAATCGTATTCTTTAGAAAACTAATAGGTTTATAGTCAGTTTGGTCCGTTAAATTGCGAGACTTATTATAGAAAGGTGGTTCGATCAAACTGACAAGAAGATTTTCCTCTTGTCAGATCAATTTTCCAAAGAATCTGAGGCATGGAACGGCCCCGAGTCTCGCGAAGCACGGCATTCTGTACAACAACTATTAGGTAAACTGTGGTACTATTTTTCTCGCCAGCCTTAAAAACTAATAAATGAACTAAAATTCATTTCTTTTGTATGGAAAAAATCGTATTCTTTAGAAAACTAATAGGTTTATAGTCAGTTTGGTCCGTTAAATTGCGAGACTTATTATAGAAAGGTAGGGCGAGAAACTTCGCTGGCCATTAACAAATTAACTATCCTTATTCAATTCAACCCAGAAATACCCTTCAACTAAACAAGAAAATTAGTTATTTTTGGATTTCCCAGTAATTACTAATTACAAAACATATGCTTTACGGGAATAACATTCAGTCCAAAATATGGGATATCGTATTGATGACCAGTTTAGTTAGAAAAGGAAGTATAAACTGTTTATGGTACTCTTCATAATAATTGTACAATAAACAATATTTAGATAACGCCAACTGCGAAAACTTGTTGGCGTTATTTTTCGAAATATTATTGGTCGCATCATTATTATGGAGTGACGCCTAACCCAATCAATGGTGTTAAAAACTTACTCTTGCATATAAGATGGCGCTACTGTTGAGTGTTCCCTGATCGTCTTTTGATTCTATACTTTGATCCTTTTTTGTTTCTATTTCGATTGTCTTTTGTTTTTGTTTCGATCGTCTATTGTTTTTTGTTTCGATCGTTTCTTTCTTTCTTTCTTTCGGTTTCTTTTGTTTCCACATATCTCGTATTTTAATTATGTTTTAAAAACCGAACTACCGCATCTAAAAGAGTGGCAACAGTACTGTGATTTATTTTAATCGATCATAAAATTTATCGTCATTTGTTTTTTGTTTCGACAGTCTTTTGTTTTTACGTCGCTCGTGTTTTGACTCCGTTTAAATCGTCGTTTATTATAAAAAACTGAAATACCGCAACTAAGGAGTGGCAACAGTTCTGTGATTTATTTTATTCGAACCGTTGCCACTTAAAAGTTGCAATAGTACGGTGAAGCGAACTGATCACATTACTACAGCAACTAAAGGTTCCTCACTATCAGTAAATTCTGTCATACTCAAGGAAAACTTCATAGAAAACTTGGAGATTTGAGGAACAATGCTGTAAGATTTACAACAGTGGTGCCACCTATCAAGAACTATAAGTTTTTATCGCCATTGCTATTTATAAGGCTTTTTCTGGACAAACTGTCATACTTCTTATTGCCAACAACTAACAATACAACATATTGGTAACTTAGTCAGAAGTCATTGGCCAAAAACGTCGCTACAGTCTTATGGATTAGTTACTGTATTTAGGTAAGTTTAAAAAAAAATGTTAATTCGTAAAGTCGGAAATAATATAACTGACAAGAGACTAGAAATGGCACAAGACAAGATATAAAGCAAGTTTCAATCGTGACAGTCAACCACTAATGACCATTTGCTAATGGAATGGGCTAAAATGACATCGCAATTGTTTAGACAAATTTGTAATTCATAAGCCGGGTCGCATCAAATGCGTAGCGTGACTTACATTGTACGCGCGTTAACCCTGTTACCAAATACGAAGCAGTATATCTTTCATACGCATGCACATACCTACCTACGTTATGTAAGACATTTAACACGCGTAAGTACCAATTCCGTGGGAATATCAGGATCAAAAGTAGCTTATGTTACTCCTGGATAATGTAGCCTTCTATTGGTGAAAGAATTTTTGAAATCGGTCCTGTGGTTTCAGAGATTACCCGGAAAATACTATGTCACCAACGTTACCTCTTTATAATATTAGTATAGATAACGGCGGAGTTCTGCTCATCATCCGCACCTTAGCGTACGTATCTCTCTTTCATGCAACATAACAGAGAGAAAGCACTTTGTGTGACCTGGCTTTTAAAAACATTCAAGTTGCTCATGTCAGTTTAGCCTATTCAATTAGAAAATGGGGTAAGTATAACTATAAAAGTTCAGTCTACAACGAACTAATAGCGACAACTTAAAGTTAAACTTAAGATACAGTTAAATATTAAATTATTATTATAATATTGGTGGTAGGAGCGTTTAGGTACTCACGTAGGATCGTCCTGTTGACGTAACGCGCGTTGCACTTTCACCGGTGTGTCTTTAAACGACAAATTAACTAATTTCACTACCGTGTCACGGTTAGTTCTGTAAATCCTTTTCTACGTGCTGTCTGCGTTGGATTTCCGTCTAACTTGGTGGGCGGTCAGCGCTTGGGCTTGCGCTTGGGTTATGAACTGTGCTGTACCTGAAACGAATACCCGGAATCTTAGGCTTATTGAGTATGCCAATACATCATTGTTTTTCGAGAAACGATGGATGATGGGGAAGGCGCAATTTAAATAAAAAATAAATAAATAATTTCTCCGAACAACACACAGCGCCATCTAGCCCCGTGGTAAGCGACTAAGCTTGTGTTACGGTGACTAGACAACGGATATAATACTTATATTTATTTTTCTTTTGTAAATACATACATAATTATTATACATAGAGGGACACCCAGACCAGACACAAATATTTATTTTTTAAGCATAAATACTTGCACCCGGCGGGAATCGAACCCGCAACCTCCTGCATTGCAGTCGCTCTATCGCACGACGCGCCACCGAGGTCGTCCAATTTAGCCCCAAACTAAGGCACAAGGTTTATGGGTAGGTACTAGACAACGGATACACTATACATTATACTTTTTTGTTGTAAATACATACATATGATACTTAGAAAACTCCCAGACCAGAAACTAATATTTATTTTTAGGCATAAGAGGCTTGAGGCTTTAAAAAAGCATAAATACTTGCACTCGGCTGGAATCAAACACGCAACCTTCTACATTGCAGTCGGGCCTTCGCCCGACGCGTCATAAAAGCCGTCATTGGAAAAGCTCGACAAAATAAGAATAGAACTTCTTCTTCTCAACCCGAGCCTGAGCTCCTGTGGCGTAGCTGTGATTCACTCCGATCCTACAAGATGCGCTGGTTATAGTGTTACCTGCAGGGGCGGGCGAGGCGGCGGGCGCGGGGTGCGAGAGCGCGGG